>BQNB010035312.1:0-50954 GCA_026074375.1 Tanacetum coccineum | reverse complement strand
TATTACCTTGATGAGTGATTAATAAAGTATCTCAAATTTCTTTTGCGGTTTGACACATAAAAATTCTTCCGTATTCTTTACGTGGCAAAGCATTATAAATTACCATTTTAGCTTCATTATTTTTTGCAAGTTTCTTTTTAAGATCATCGTTTTGTTTATGAAAAGGTACAACTTCATCCTTTTTAGTTTCGGGATTATTTTGAATAGGAGGAAAATCACCATCGGTAATAACATGCCAAAGATCTAGATCTTTTGACATCACATAAGTTTCGAATTTATTTTTCCAATAAATAAATCAATCACTTTCAAATAGTGGTGGTCTTTGCATAGATTGCCCTTCTAAATATTTTTCCGATTCCATATATCGATTCAAGCTTTAAAATACAATTTATTTTAAAAATCTTGTTTGACGTGGCTCTTGATACCAATTGTGGAAAACTAGAAGCGGGGTTGAATAGTTTACCGCTTTTTAATTTAAGGTTTTAAAGTGTTTATAAAAATTCTAGATTCGACTTTGTGTGAATTCAACACTTGCACAATATGAACAATATACTTATCTAAACAATCAATAGGATAGTATGAGAAATTAATGTAAGACAAGAGATAAGAGTAAGAACAATCAAACCACAACGCGAGAATTTATAGTGGTTCGGTAACGAAGCACCTCTTCGCCCTACTCCACTCGAGCACCTAACTCGAGAGTTTTCTTCACTGTGTCAACAAACTCCCTTATGGCGGAGAAAACCTTACACAACTTTCGCTTATCTTGATTTCCGACACTAAGCTAGATGTCGAGTTCAAATCTTAGCTAGAACCAATCTACCACAACTTTACAACATCACTACACAACTTTGCTTCACGACTTGATCACGACTACACAACTTCTTCACACTTTAGTTTTCTTCACACCACTACTTCACCAAGCTACTACTATAATCACACCTAACTAACACTATTAGGAAAGATCACCAAGATCCAACTATACTTACAACAATCACCAAGATCTAACTACTACACAACTTTACAAGATTTACAAATGATTTACAAGTTATGATATGGATGCAATAAGATTGCAACAACACACAAAGGTGTAATACTTCTTCACTTGATGATGGAAGTATTCTTCTTTTGCACTTGAGAAATTGAGCTTGGATCACTTGGAAACAAAACTTTATGATTAGATGATCAAAGGATTTTAATGAGATGTGTGGGCTGTTTTAGGACAGAAAGAATGAGTGCAAAAGGTGAGAAAATAGTAGGGAAAAGTTCAGTATTTATAGGACAAACTGGAGGAGCGTCTACCTATGGGCGGTCCCCTTAAAATTAAGGAGGCCGCCCGTGTATTTAAGGGGGGCGCCCTAGACTAGGCGCTCCCAAGTTTGTCTTTTGTGTAGGGGGGATTTTCTAAAACTTTTCTAGCCGTTTTAGGTCCGAAAATTTGAAATTCAAAATGTTTATTTTGAATAAAACATTTCTTTTAATTGTAGAAAATGTTTTGTAATGTTTATAAAAATGTTTACAACATTTTATAAAAGTGTGAAGTAGAATAAAAATTCTCTTTGATCATAAAATGCATTAAGCATTTATTTATTCATATATTGTTGGGGGTTTATTATCCAACATCTTTATTGGTATTGCAACAAATATTCTTCATGTGTAACAAACTAACCGAATTTGAACTTAATGGTGGTATATATTCAATTATGGTTAAACCAATGAAAAAAAAAGCTTAAGAAATATTTTAAAAAAATGCCACCGGTAATTACTTGTTCGGCCGCTTTGAATCCATGTTTTAATGTAAGCGGGGTAGAGTTACTTATCGAGTCGATTTCAACTGATTTGGAGTGTTTTGACGATGGCTTTGCAACTAAGGCAAAACAATGGTTCAACGACTCTTTGGAAGGTTTATACGAAATATGGTAACCCAACTCAATCAACGAGTGCGGCTTCTTCATCGAGGTCGTATTCAGGGAATCCGATGACTAATTTGCTAACAAGTTAAAAGAAAAATCCAACAAACGGGTAAAGAATGATCGGTTAACGAGCTCCGAATATGAGAGATACGTCAATGAATATTTTATCTCCCATCTTGAGCCCCATGAGTTTGCAGGTTTTGATGTTTTAGATTTTTGGAAAGCAAAAGAATCAATGTTTCCCGTTCTATCCCGAATGGCCATGGATTTAATAAGTGTACAAGCTACTTCGGTAGCTTCCGAATCTGTTTTTTCAACAAGTGGAAGGGTGTTATTAATCTGAAGAACAAGACTCACACCGACGTCTTTGGAGATGTGTATGTGTCTAAAGGATCACTTAGACACAACCGAGCGAATACAACATACATCAAATCTTGAAAACGCACTAGACTTTGAAGAAGAGATCTTGGATGAAGAGGTTCATGAAAATGAAGCGATGCCACTTTCCGATGGAGAAATCGCACTAGATTAAGCTGCTAGCGAAGGTAGGTCCAACGGATCCGTTTCCAGAGGAGAAGAGTTTGATATGCCTTTGTCCGATTAGCTTTCCGAATTCCGATGTATATGTTTTAAGTTTATGTATTATGTATGATGTATTTTCCTTTCCGATGTATTTCGTTCCCGATGTATTATGTGTTCTATTAAATAAAAGTTAAAGTTTATTTAGTTTATTGTGTATAAAACCACGAAAAACGAAGGAAAAAAACATAAACCGAAAACCGGTTAATCGGCCAAACCGGTTTGGGAACCGGTTCGGGTATTTCTTCCCCTCGACCGGTTCCAAACCGAACCAGTTAACCGGTCAAAGCGGTTTGGACCGTTTTGTTGACCAAAACCGGTTCGTGCTGACTAAACCGAAACCGAAACTGGTTAACCGGTATGTGCACGTCTACTCCCGCCCTTTGTCTTTGACGTTTATTTTCAATACATAAATTTGTTTAAAACTTAAAAACTTAAAAAGTGACTAATGTTATAAACTAAAATACCACTTCTTATAAAAGGCAACACAATATATTAGGTACTTACATACTTAACTACAATTTAAACCACTAACTTTCTTCACTTTCACTTGCCCACTCTCATATACTACATAAAAAACTACACACAGATTAATGCTACTATACACCATCGATGTTATAAAAAAAGAGATAACTTGTTTTTCTTGAAACTTAAAAAAATGAGTAAAACCCTATTAATAATATGCCTTTGATTAAAAATAGTAACAACAGACACCACTAAATTAATAGTTTAAATAATTTTCAATCCTCAAACTTTTATATTTTTTGTTTTTAACACAAATACTTTTTTTTCTCGTAATAACTACAAATTGAACCCCGCGAGTGTTGCATCATGTCACAGCCTACAACTAAACAAGTATAACCATTTGATGCCAGTCAGTATTTGAGTGGTTTTACTATAAAAAAATAAATTTATAAAGGATTAAAATGAACTCAAATTGAGTCCAAGATAATACGTCAATTTCACCAATACATAATAAGTTAAACACATGTAAGAAGTGTTGGTTATCCCATATTTGGGAAAGCTATGTTTTGATATAATAGGTAGATTTAAAAGTTCGAGGTTTAACTCAAGGGATGGCAAAAAAAACCCAAACTTGATGGGGAAACTCAAAACCCGAAGTTTTTGGGTGGGGCGGGCATGCTTATCGGGTTACAGGGCGGGTTTTGAGGCATTAACGAGGATTTTTATCGGGTTTGGGGCGGGGATAGGGCACAAGATCCCCACCCCGAAAGTATATATACATATAGATCTATTATATTCATATATGGTGTGTTAGTATTTGCGTAATAAAACCAACGGGCATTTGGTCCAATGGTATGGAGGTTTTACCCTCCTAGGCAAGGTCTCATGTTCGAGTCTTGTCTAGGGCGATAGGGGTTTCCTCCCGCGTGTGTAAAGGGAAGGGTGTCATTGCCTTCTGGGCTGGACCCAACCTGGTTGTGTGGGCTCGCTACGCCTTCTGGGCTAGGGGCCATGTAGCCACAAATTGCCGTTCCAAAAAAAAAAGTATTTACGTAATAAAATCAATATTATCAATTTTTTGTTGTTTTGTATCTTTGTAAAATTGTAAGTTGTGATTAGGAAAAACTTTTGTGTAATGTTTTTAAAAGAAGTTTTAAATTTTTTTAACGTGTTATTTATACTTAATTTGTTGAAACTTATAAAGGCTACTAATTAATATGTTATTAGTGTGTTGTTGATTCTTCATATTATTGCATGTAATCACATTTATAAAAATATGACATAAAAATAATAATAAACAGAGAAGAACGTGTATTTTGTGAATAATTGCGCTCGTAAAGGCGCCTCAATAAGATCTCCAACGGGGATTGGAGCGGATTTGGGGGAGCATCTCGCCCCAATGAAGCGCCCCGATAAGATCCCCATTGAGGATCGGGGCGGGTTTGGGGGTGGTTTACTAATCGGGTTTGGGGATAGAGGGTGGCCGCCCCGCCCCATTGCCATTCCTATTTAACTCTCACTCACCAAAGAGACGGTATAATTTATGGAATACATTACTCACACATGGTATTGCTTCACTTGTGCCCACGGTGATTGAAGCATGTAATTTCTGACGGACCTCACTAATTGATGAATGAGGAGTCGGAGCGAGCTGTGAGCCTGTGATGTCACGCATAGGTAGCAGAATATCATAAATAGTTGAGGCCAAATCTCACAGCTGAGCTAAGTCTTTTACATATACTTATCACATATGGGTGCTACTATGCCACTATGGGTAGATACCTCCCGGTCACTTTTGACCTTTTACATATACTTATCACGTATGAGTGCTACCACGCTTGCATCTCTATAACTATAATACATGAACCATGATGTCTTTTACACCTGACCATTCTGTGTGATGAAAAAAAAGGAACAAGAGCAAAAGTGATGAATGTGGTTGGTTTTAAGATGAAGAGTTTATGAAACTCATAGGACCAAGGTTCGACAAATCCCATGACAGAGGTATGAGTTAGAAAGTTGTATCCCTCCTTCCATAATAGTTGTGCAAAAACAATAAACATACAAAGGAAACTGAAATGAGAAAAGTAATCCTCCCCACATTGGCTCGTATATACTAATATTCATATGGCTGTGTCGAGAAGTATCTAAGATTGCAAGGTTGTAATGACCAAATGACAAATCGAACACCATCAACCTTACCTTTGCCTAAGGTAAAGTCAACCTAAAACAGCATACAACATAGATGTAATTTCAATGTTCTTTAGTTTGTAAATTATCACGTAGCATCCAAAATAGAGTCAGCAGTCAGTATTTCTGAAAGATTTACCTGTATGATGTGCTATTCACATGTTCTACCACAGTACTTTACATACAAGAATAACCAAATGACCCAGAAGGCGAGTATCGTTAAGCATGAAGGCATATCGCTTGAATCAAATTCTGGGCCGGAAGATAACTTCTTGATAGTAAAAATGTCAACAAAATTATCAGAAAGGATTAGATCATCACTACTGCAACAGTAACTCAAAATTGATCTGATATCACCCTAAAAACTCAATTTATTGCATTTAATCAAAAAGGGATTGTGGTCGTTGCTTCTTTTCACTCATTATTACCAAAAATTCCCGACTATAATGGTTCCAGCTTATTTATTTTACAAAGTATTTCAACAACATGCAGAACACAAGATTCATAACGATTTTGCTCTGTAGTATGTACCTTTTTCCGCACGTACGTGTAGGCACCTATTTAGCACCAAGTTGACTTCGGTAAACATGAAGCTCAAGAAGCAGAAGCATGTGTGAGTTTAATTTGATCAATGCAAGCAGTTGGGTCCCACTTCTTTGGTTCTTGGTTAAAGGGTGTATTCGGGCATGCCACTTGAACTAAATATCTGGGATGCCACTTGATCTTGACGAGTATTCTGTTACCAATTTATAGAACATGGATGACTTATCTTCTAATAGTCGAATTGGAGGCTCGAATTCCGCAACTTGCCCTACAAAATCAATGTAGGATGAATATAATATCTGACCGATTTTTTTTTTTAATAATTAAAGTAACTATTTGTCATGCATAAAGTAAGTGAATGTGTTATGTGTCTGATGTAGACACTGAAATGGGCATCTATGACTAGAGTGGACACAGACTCGGTCGATTTGACCCATATGCACTTTTTATCCATTTTAAAAACCTTTGTATAGATAAGCTGCTAATTATCACCGACGGCTTTCAAAGCAATACAAAGTGAAACTGAAAGGTTATATATTTTCATTTAAAGATTAATGAGACTGAATACATTGAAATATACTTGGGCAAACTTAACCTTATTACGCATTTAATCCACTTGATCCGTTCCCCTATGATCTAATTAAAAAACTTTTGATTGAGATGCCTAATTTTATGCGAAATCTACTCAAAGTTTGACACATGACTTATATCTCTCTCTTTCATCATCTATACCTTTCACTGTGTCATGCGTCGCAATCTTCTTGTTAGGCATAAAAATAGGCACACAAGTTTGACATGCCAATCTATGCTCTATATTATCTGGTTTGACCCATTATCACTGTGAATCGACCCATTACCCAACCCACCCATTTCCCCCAGAAAGAAATCAAATTTGTGATAAAACATACCATCACTAAGAACAAGGACCAGATCACTATCGATGACAGTGGGGATGCGGTGAGCAATGGTACAAACAGTACAATCCTTAAACTCTTGACGTATAATCTTCTGGATTAGATTGTCTGTGGCTGAATCAACAGATGCAGTTGCTTCATCTAGCACCAGGATTCGAGCCTGTTTGAGCAAAGCCCTGCCAAGTGAAACAAGTTGTCTTTGACCCACACTCCAATTGTCTCCATTTTCTAGAACTGCAAAAATCTCATAACAAGAATTCAATCACTGCATACCCCACATTACTGATAGCCAAAGATTCTCCTTTTCTTTTTAATTTATTCTTTTGCTCGAAAATGATATAAACAATCGAAACTCTTAGAATCAGGTTTAAATAATCAAATGACACACCTGGTGCATCAAGCTTTTGCTCCTTCTCACGAATAGTGTCACCAAGTTGAGATTTATCAAGTGCCTATTAATAAAAAAAAATGAAATATGCATTTACTTTCATGTAGAAGTGTTTGATATGTGAAGGGATACTACTGACTAGCGTCAACAAGACTCCTAAATACGTGTGGGATTCTTGATCACAAGTCAACATTTTATGCTAAACCCTGTGTCCTGTGAAAAATTCAAGATTTCCCTTCTGTATAATTTTCATGTTAGAATTACCTATTTGCCCATCAATTTTCATCAACGATACTACGGTGCTATTGAATTGGGTTAAAAAGATCCTTATTGTCAAGAGTATTGGCAGAAGTAGTTACCTCAGTTTTAAGAAAATTTTAATGTTAAACATGCCCATTTTCCCAATTTCATCATCAGAGATATACTTGATGAAAAAAAATCCAAGTCAATCAAATTTTTAAGTTTTTTGTTAACAAAACTGTAAGTTAAACTTTTCAGAAATAGTCAAAACTTATATAATGGCAGGTCCAACATTGCAACATCCAACAGATGAAAGGAATACACCTGAGCATTCATGTATAAGTTGCCAATATTGTTCAACCTAAATTTCTTGAGAAACAGAGATCTCGAAAGTAACTATCTAACCTCCCAAACTTCTTGATCCGAATGTTCTTCAAGAGGATCAAGGTTGCTCCGAATGGTCCCCTCAAATAAAGTCGGGTCTTGTGGTATGATACTAAGCCGGGAGCGTAGATCATGTAGGCCAATGGTTGAAATATCAATATTATCAATAATAATCCGGCCACCTTCTGGTTCAATGAGCCGAAACAACGCTTGAATCATAGTCGATTTACCGCTTCCTGTTCGTCCAACAATCCCGATCTTCTTCCCTCCAGGAAATTCGCATGTCACTCCACGCAGTACCACAGGCAGACTTTCCTTGTAACGAACCTGTAAATTATAGTGTAACTTTATGAGTGTATGAAACTAATTAACTAACTTTCAATGAGATGAAATTAAGTCTTTGGTTATTTCAAGTATAATTGCAAAGGTGGCTAATTTGACTCACTTCCTTAAAAGGTAAATATGGTTATGCTTTATCCCCAAATAAGTAAAAAAAACAGATAACTAAACGAGGAACGGGTCAAAAGCGGTCATGCATACAACCTCTTATATTCAAAGATCTATTATTGTAACAAATGTATAGTAGCCAAAATTAGTGCATTAATCTTCAACAAAATAAAAGTTGGACAAAAAGTGTGTGAGGGTCAACCCGTCCCAGCTGTTTTGAACCGTACAAAAAATTGCCTGTTTCACCTGAACCCATTTTTACCCGCTAATCAACTCGCCCATCTTGACATCTCTATATAAATGTAAAAATTAGCATCCAATAACAAGACATTATGTATGCATGTCACAAGATTTACGATTTTTTATAAATATTGTGAACCTTCAAATCAATAATTTCAATTTTTCCTTCCTCGGGCCATGAGGGTGGGGGGCGATGATCTTCAATGATAGGGGGAGCTTCACTAGGGATATGGCAATATTGATGAATCCTCTCTATGGAAATAATCTTATTTTCTAGCTTGCAGAAGCTAAGTATCCACCGTGATAAACGAGCATTCAATTGCAGACCATAAGTTACAGCCAGACCCGCCATACCTAATGGACAGGAAAATTATAAATAAGAGCGATAATTCCAATTAACTAAAGATATAAATACAATTATAATTTGTCATTATTATGACATTTTCGTGGGTATCATCTCATTCCGATTAGATGGAACCCGTTATCACACAAATGGGCATATGTCTAAGGAACCACAAGAATTAGGCAAATGATAAAAATGCGAGGTTAAGTACTTACTAGGATCTATAGCTTTACGTGGAAAACTCACTAACATAACCAAACAGAAAGCAAATACAAAGGTCGATATCAACTCCATGCGTAAGCAAAGCCATTCAATAGCTGCAATGCTACAGAAAAACGGCCGGGAGAAGGAATCAATAAGATAAAGATTCCTCTTCATAAACCTTTTTTCTTGGCCAAAACCTCGAATTGTAGCTGCTCCAGCAATTGATTCTCCAAAAAGGTTTATGATTGGAGATTTTTGGATGCTAACAATACGCACTAATTCCCTCGATGAAGCCATGTAGTATTTCTGCATAAGCAAAAAAAAACACCCATTAGTAGCCAATCTTTAATTTCATTAATTTATGGGTATGCAAATGCAAACACTACAGTACAAAGTTGCCCCAAGCGCAGAACAGTATGCTGGCCAAATGACCTCCGAATCAATTTAGGAGTTTGGAGATGCAATTTGTAACTCTTTATCTGAATAATCATATATTGATGTTAATGTCTTTTTTGGTCTTTTTATCTAGGGTTAATAATTGTATACGCCTTGAGCTTGCACTCAATTTACGATTTAACCCTTATAGTTTAACACTTTAAATGGTTCAGTCCTTCAACCCTTCCTTGGTTTTTTTTATTTGGCAACAGAGTATCAAGATAATTACTAGTATAATCTATCAAACAGTTAAGCATATTACTATTACTGCTTCAACGGCGGTGCGAGATGGGACGTCTCATGAAGTGTTGAAAGATATTGTAATTACCTGCATCCACAAACAAGCAATCGCCATTGGGACAATAAGAAGCAACACTTGCCATGCAACCTGACACATAACCCCAACTATACCAATAAGCTGGATTGTCGTTGCAGCAAATCCACCGAGTCTGAAAGGAATGTCAAGATCAACAACACTTTGATCCACGGACACCTGATATGTCACATAAACATTTAGGCACACTACACTTGTAGAGAAACATAAAATGAAGAAAAAAGATAGAGGTGGCAAGATGGGTGGGTTGGGTAACGGGTCAAAACAGGATCCGGCTAAAACGGGTAGTTTCTAGTAAGAGTTAAAAAAACAGGTCGAGTCGGGTTGAACCATAAACACCCATTTCTGAAATTTTATAAGTAACACATGCATCAATTAAGATCACAAAAAACAGTTTAGTATATTGACAGTTGCAAGTTTTTTAATAAGAATTTTAGATTGGAATATAGACCTTGGGAGACTTTCAACTCATTTGACCCATTCCCCTTTTAGCTAACTTTTTGTTTGACCCGTTTGCACAAAAGACAAAACACAAAGCAACTGATTCACAATTAGGTGGATCAAAAAATGCCACCTCTAAAAATGATGAAAGAATGTATACATACGCGATTCAATATACGTCCAGCAGGGGTAGAGTCAAAGAATGACATAGGTGCCCTAAAAACGTTATTAAGCATTTTCGCAAACAGTTTCTGTGCAGCAGCTAGACCGAATGTAGCTACTAAAACTGCCCTAACGAAAATAAACCACGAGCTTCCGAAAGCAAGTGCCATATAAACCACAATCAGCACAAAATTACTAACTCTAGCAGTATCCCCTTCAGTTTGCGGATTAGCCCAAGCCATCCACCAATTACTAGCAATCTGAAGCCCTTGAAATAATGTTTGTGCGATAATAATAAGTGGAATTAATAAACCCTTGTATGCCGCAGCCATATACGACAAGTAAATTTTCATGCTAATTTTCCCACGTTCCCTTTCCTCTTCTTGAACTAGTTGCTTTTTCCGTGAACGTTTACCTTTCTTTTTCTCTTTTTTGGCTTTGTGGTCTTTATCCTTTGCAACTTTTGTGATAGTATCCATACAGCTTCCAATGGAATCACAATTTCTTATTGAACTGTCGTTATCAATATCTGACTCGTCATCTGAGTGATTATAGATATCCATGGCATCAATTGCTTCTTGGTGAGCTGAAACTAAGGCGTTTAAGTCGGTTCCTGCTTGCAAAAGTTCTTCATATTTACCAGCTTGAATGATTTGACCTTCTTTAAGAACCTGCAATACGTAGATTTACAAGACTGGTCTCATATACACACATATAATCACGCAACATCATCGTTAACAGTAACGAACAAAAACTTGGGGTGTTTAAATGTGCTTTTCGCAAGTGATGATGTGGCATTAGACAATCATAATCAGCTAAACAAAGTGGGTTACAAGAAATAGTGTTTGCCTGTTTGGATGTGATATCTGAAATTGTAATAATGAGATGATCAAAATACTGTTTATTTAAGTAGTGAATAGATTAACGACCAAAAAGGACAAATTATAAAAGACGGGACTCTTTCTTTCAAGGTTTTCAAGATCGGGATCCTACCTAGGATCGTTTTCGTCTTTGCAAGATCGTGATCGTAAGATCGGATCGGGATCTTAAGATCCTATGGTCAAGATCGGGATCCTATAAGATCCTAAACTTGCAAAGATCCTACGTAGGATCCGGATCGTTTTTGTTTTGCAATATCGTAAAATCGTAAGATCCTAAGATCAGGATCGGGATCCTGACAACCATGCTTTCTTTGAAATTGAAGTGAAAGTATGTCAAATTATGTTGAAAGAAGGGAAACATATGCCTTTTTATTTAAAACGATTATTTGGGCCATAAATAATGAGACATTCAAACACTTAAACTGATGACTGCAACTTGACATCGCGATAATCAAATACAGTTACAATATGAAAATCCAAACACCACTTGCGTAATTTGTTAACATTAGTGAACTAGACTATTCAATTGCACTATTTTGGGTAAAAAGTTTATGTGCATTACTCATGATAGGAGGAAAGGACTTAAGAATGTGATATGGTCTCTAAGGCTAAGTGTAATGGTGACCGCAACAAGACCGTGGTCGCTGCCACATCAGCTTTCTCTCTCTACAACAACTTCATGACCAACTTAGTGTCATAAGGAGACCGAGGACACCACCAAAAACATACCCCACTTGAACACAAATATACCCCACAAAAATCAATTATATAAAACACCCACACACATAAAAATACTCACACGACTCGGTCGTTATTTCGACCGACTTCTCCTATTTTTTGCTACAGGACACGTCGGATGGAGGGTGGTGTAGTGGGGAGGACGCGTCTAATATAGTAATATGGGGGTCGACCGAAGGTGACGACCGACCATTACGGCCGGTCCAATTATTCATAACATACTTTTACTTTTTCTCTATATTTCTTAGACAATGTACACATGCATCTTTACCGAATGCGTTTAAAGAAGTATATATATATAAAAGATGGTTTTACCAGAATCAAGTCAGCAGCCGGCAGAAATTCGATTTGGTGAGTTACAAAAACTACCGTTTTAGTAGCTAATGCTGTCATTATGTATTCCTGAAGAAAAATATAATATTATGTCAAGATCAATCTTTAAAAATAAATTTTCGGTTAAAAGAGAAATTTTAAATTTTGAACCTTAAATAGTTCGGATCCAGTGTGTGCATCTACAGCACTAAACGGATCATCAAGAAGATAAATGTCAGCATCTTGATAAAGTGCCCTTGCTAGCTGCACCCTTTGTTTTTGGCCACCACTCAAATTTATGCCTCGATCACCAATGATGGTTTGATCTCCATGCGAGAAAAGCTCCAAATCTTTTTTGAGCGAACACGCATTAAGGACGCTCTTGTACTTTGCCTTATCCATTGGATTCCCAAATAAAACATTTTCTTCGATATTTCCTGATTGTATCCATGCTGACTGTGATACATAAGCTGCGGACCCACAAATTCGAACCTAAACCATAAAGATGTCAATACGCCTTCAAACACTAAAACAGAACTAATGGATCATAAACATATTTTGTTGTTTGATGTGCTTTTGCTTTTTGACGTTCTAGGAAATTCTACTTTTTTTTTTAAATTTATCGATAAATGACAAATATATACATCTTTTGTGAAAAAAAAAAGTAGACAGTTTGTGAAATGGAAATAGAAGTCTCTCAAACTATGTTGGAAGAATACGTAATTCTATTTTACCCTTATATAATCAGTATTGTTCAGCCGGTATGGAACTGATTAACCAAAAGCAGAATCTGTTTATCAGAACATAAAAAACAGTGTCACAATAATAAGATAATTTCAGAAAGCATATGAAGTTGAGACTTACTTCACCGGAGACTTTCGGGATTTCACCAAGAATGCAAGAAAGAAAGCTCGATTTCCCGGACCCAACACTCCCACAAACAGCAACACGCATCCCTCGTTCAACTTTCATCTGAATATTAGACAATGTCGGCCTCGGAGAGCACGGGTCCCACTGAAAGTCACCGTCTTTGACTTCTATCGCCGTGTTTGACATGCCAACTGGTAACACAATAGTTGCATCTTCTTGCAACTCTTCCTCCTGTAAAAACCCAGTTATTCTATCGAGTGATACTTTAGTCTGAGCCATCATTGAAACCAAATCAGGAAAATTCCTTAACGGTTCTTGAAGAATCCTAAAAGTGGCTAATGCCGAAAGTACTCCTCCTGCTGTAAGCTGACCTCCTATCAAAATCACAGTTCCGAAAGTCACAGCTGCTACAAAAATAGGCGAGCTCCAGAAAAAGAAGGTGATAAACGCCTGTGAATACAACGCCTTTTTGAGCCACTTAAATTCGACACCTCTCATTTCTTCCAGTCTCACTTTATACCGATCTTCCCATGCTTGTGATTTAAGAATCCTCATGTTTCTAAGACACTCGGACGTTTTTCTCATCCGGTCATCTTTGGCAGCCATTAGTTTATCTTGATAAAGTTCTTGGACTCTTGCTAATGGGATCGTGATAACTATAGATAAAATGGTGGCAATTAAGGTTGCAACACACGCGATGCCAACACTTTTATATAGAATCGCTAAAGCGAGAACGATCTGCATTGGTAACATCCATATGTCATGGAGATACCACGCGTAATCGCCTACCCTTTGTACATCAACCGCCATGTAATTTACAATTTCGCCACTGGTGTGACTTTGTCTAGCTGAACTCGAAAGCCGGAGACCCTTGCGGTAAACCATGGCAGTGAGAGCTGATCTCACATGCATTCCCAAAATATCGACACCTAAATACCACTGACGAGTGGTTAGCGTTTCAACCAGTTTTGCTACGAAAAACACACCAGCAAGAACATAACCCTCATGAGGGTATCTCTCGATTCCACTCAAGTAATCAACGAAATCGGATATCATATACGGACCTACATATGATACAAGCGTGTAAAGCCCAGCAAAAACCGCGTTTTTTGCAGCTTCTTTCCAATACGACCTAGCAAGAGCCCAAGCTAAAGAAGCTTGATTTTCACTTTTTAAACGTTCCCAATTCGTATCCAAAATCTTATAATTAAACTTGGAACGATCTTCAGGCGCAAGAAGTGGGATATCACTAAGCTCAAGCGGTCTTTTCACACCAGTCGAAAGCAGCCCATTTAGCCACGACAACGTCGCTAAACTAAGAAGACCCGCATCACTATACGATGTAACTTTCAAACACCCTGCATCTTCCTCATCTTCATCAACCAACAACGGCTGGTGAAGATCCGAACCCCTAATCACATAAATCCCAGTAATACCCCTTATACCAACAAAACACAGAAAACCTAACGCAGGGGTAGCTAACACGTTCCCTAAAACACCAGAACGTTTCAGAGATGCAAACCCGTCATACGCAAACCCCTTCCCGTCAAAATACAACCTAATTAACCCAAACACAAACGAACTAATCCACCAAAACCTAATCAACAAAGGCAGCTTCTCTAACCTCTTACCCTTACAACTAACCATCAAAAAACACAAAACAAACCATCCCAAACACTGCGACACCGGCAACAACAAAGGCTCTAAACTTAAACCTTGTTCACTTACGGCATACTTTTTAACAAAACAAACACCATCAAAACACAAGACCACAGTCTGTATGACAGCAATATAAAAACAAGAATAAAGCGACGCCTTATAAAGTTTACCAATCAAAACATCACCTAACAAAGTCTCATCTCCATTTTCCCTAATTCCATTCCCATTAGCATCCAAATCGTCTTTTCGAGCTAGGTTTCGCCCGATACAAACCCTAACTAAACAAATCACAAGTGAGAATAGCACCAATAACAGATTGAGCAAAGATGCAACAACTTCAAGTAACTCCATATTGGTCATTGATATTATCATGAATCATGAATTAAGTGAGAGGTGTAAAAGGAATGAGATATATAGAATGGAAAAGGGGGTGGCAAAGGCAAAAGAACATGTGTCAATGAATCACATAACAGATGTTGATGAAATTAGTATATAGAGCCAAATTTGCACCAGTTTTGATGTGTTAAAATGATCAAATTGAACACGGATTGTGATATGAAGTGAAATTTTTTTATCACTAACAAACAAACAATACAGTAAGTAGAAAGAGAGAGTATAATTGTTTATAAAATACTAAACATCAAACCCTAAGTTTAGTTTTTTTTTATAAAAAAGTTTAACTTAAGGAAGGGAAGGAGGTGAGTTAGTTAAATAATAATGTGTGTTCCCGCCTGTGTGAACAAGTGCTGGAGAAATAATAATAATAATAAGTAGAGGAAGAAGAAGAAGGTGAAGTGGAAGTGAATGTTGAAAATGTTAATGGAGGAGGAAATATAGGGCGTGGTGTTTGTGGTGGTATATGAATGAATGAGTGTCGTTTTCGATTGGACGGTGATGGTTTGTATATGTTTTTATTTCTTTTCTTTCTAGTACAAGATGTGTGTACGAATGGTTAGTACTTAGTATTATAATGCTTTTTATTTCGTTGATTCCTCATTGATTTAATGCTACTATCATCATGTATTTATATGTTTTCCTTAACTTTTGGTTGAGGTAAGACCAATGTATAAAACAAGGTCTTTAATTGATCTGGTCGGGTTATCGGGTTACTGGTTTAACCGGTTGGACCGTCTGGTCAACCCGGTCTTTCAAACCAAAAAAATAAAAAATATTTGCAAAGATTAGAAAAAATTATGTATATAAATCATGAAATATTTCATATATTAAGCATAAAAACTATTTATTAACAAATATAACACGTAAAAATAAAATTACGTCGCAAATATATACAATAAACATGCTTTAATTAGAAAAAACCGAAACCCGGCCGGGTCTCGTGAATCGGGTTGACCCGGGTCACTCCAAACCCGGCGGATCAAACCGGGTTTCGAAAATATGAAACCCGGTTTAATATAACCCGTTTTTTCGACCGGAACTGGTTCAACCGGTTGACCCGGCCGGGTCGAACCGGGTTTCAAAACACTGGGTAAGACACTTATTTTTATACTCCTTCATTCTTAATATTATTATAACCCGATAAAAAAACATTGTTTAAGAAAAGTGTATTTATTACTGATTTTTCTTTCTTATTTTTAGTATAATGACAGTTTTACCTTTAGCTAATTAATTAAAGTCTTCTTTAAAGTTTGTAGTATTAATTTCAAGCAAGAATAATAATATATTAAATTTGATCAAATTTCTCTATCTATTTTTAGCAGTAAACAATTAATTACAACATCCTAAAAAAGAAACATAGACTATTAATTTCGAACAGAGAGAGTATATTTTATGTTTTTTATTTTATCTTTTTTGCAAAAACGGATACATAATTGATGAAGATATCAAAAATATCTCATGATGATGCAAAGAGGAAAATGTCTCAATTTTTTTCAATCATGGTTTTTGAGTTTTTGATCGATTAATTTACGAAGTTTGAACCTACAGCCACACAAACTTAAACCAGATTAAACTCTCTCTTTTCAGAAGGTTGGAGTGAACACTTCAAAGTTGTTTGTACCTAGAACAAATTGAACTTGAGTCTTCACATATTTTAGAGTGATAATCACAAGCTCTTTAACAATTAGACCACCCTTGAGTGGTTAAGAAATTGTCACATTTACAAACCACTTAAACCTTATGATGCTTAAATAAAACTAGAAATTGTGTGAAAAGTACTCTGAAACATCTTGAAGGCATGAAACAACTATGCTTGCTACTGAGTCTTAAATCGTGAACCCATAAAACAACTTTTCTCGCTCTTAAACCTACAACCGTGAAAAATAGAACATGAAGAATCTCAAATAGTGCTAAAAATAGA
Organism: Tanacetum coccineum; assembly: GCA_026074375.1. Taxonomy (NCBI): domain Eukaryota; kingdom Viridiplantae; phylum Streptophyta; class Magnoliopsida; order Asterales; family Asteraceae; genus Tanacetum; species Tanacetum coccineum. Next base: position 33,955 of record BQNB010035312.1, on the reverse strand, counting down.
ACTGAAAAATGTTGCACCCCTTCATGTTTCTTTACCCTGACGAGCTAGATCTTGCAAGAACTCGTCAAAGGTTCTGTCATTCTTGACATCTTTTTTATCATCCTCGATGTAGATTCCCAAAGACTTTCTTATATTATCCACATCATGATAGTCCTCATCTATGTCTTCCTCTTCTAAGCACTCGTCGTTTAAAAGATCGTTAACAATCACATCGTCATCTATGGTGTCACGAGCTTGCTTATTCTTTTTGCACTTTGCTTTTCTTTTTGAAAAAGCAACAACATTGGCCCTAATGTTATAACTTGTTTTTGTGCTTTTCTTTGTCTTTCCCTTTTGTAATTTTTGCTTCTTGAATGATTTTTTCTTTCACGAATGCAAATTTCATGCCCACTCACCTTTCGGCATTAGTACAACCAACCTCTTCAATCATTTTTCACTCACTTTATTGGCAGAAAAATATATCTTTTTATAATTTTTGTTTTGTAACTTGTCTTTTACTACTTTTGACTTGTCAAATTTTATATCTTATGTTCCGTACTTTTTTTAATAATTTTACCCACTTTATGCAATGGTCACTAAGCGTTGTTTATTATGCAATAACAAAAGAAAAAAGAAACAAACTTCACCACCTTTATCGAGGTTACTTTAACGAGACAGGATATTTTTGTTAGCATTGTCATCAAAAATTCCAGTGGTGACCAAAACCCACCCCGACCTTGACCTTCCCCGCCCCGAGTGTCTTTTCCTCCATTATGGATGCTTTTAGTGTGCTGATAGAAATAATGCCTAAAAACATTATTAATATTTTTCACATCTTTACGTTTTGATAATCACAAAATATAAAAACGTTCAATGTAAAATTAAACGTAAACAAGTAATTAGTAGTAAATTTTCATTTCGAAAATTATATCACTTAAAGGTATGAATAAATAAATGCTTAATGCATTTTATGATCAAAGGAAATTTTTATTCAACCTTACACTTTTATAAAATGTTGTAAACATTTTAATAAACATTACAAAATATTTTCTACAATTAAAAGAAATGTTTTATTCAAAATAAACATTTTGAAATTCAAATTTTCGAACCTAAAACGGCTAGAAAGTTCCAGAAAATCCCCCCTATACAAAAGGACAAACTGGGGAGCGCCTAGTCTAGGGCGGCCCCTTAAATACACGGGCGGCCCCCTTATCTTTAAGGGGACCGCCCACCTATTTAAGGGGACCGCCCATAGGTAGACGCTCCTCTAGAATGTCCTATAAATACTGGACTATTCCCCACTATTTTCTCACCTTTTGCACTCATTCTTTCTGATAAAAAACAACCCACACATCTCATTAAAATCCTTTGATCATTTAATCATAAAGCTTTATTTCCAAGTGATCCAAGCTCAAATCCTCAAGTGCAAGAGAAGAATACTTCCTACCATCAAGTGAAGAAGTATTACACCTTTGTGTGTTGTTGCAATCTTATTGCATCCATATCATAACTTGTAAATCATTTGTAAATCTTGTAAAGTTGTGTAGTTGTTAGATCTTGGTGATTGTTGTAAGTATAGTTGGATCTTGGTGATCTTTCCTAGTAGTGTTAGTTAGGTGTGATTATAGTAGTGGCTTGGTGAAGTAGTGGTGTGAAGAAAACTAAGGTGTGAAGAAGTTGTGTAGTCGTGATCAAGTCGTGAAGCAAAGTTGTGTAGTGAAGTTGTGAAGTTGTGGTAGATTGGTTCTAGCTAAGATTAGAACTCGACATCTAGCTTAGTGTCAGAAATCAAGATAAGCGAAAGTTGTGTAAGGTTTTCTTCGCCATAAGGGAGCTTGTTGACATAGTGAAGAAAACTCTCGAGTTAGGTGCTCGAGGAGTGGAGTAGGGCGAAGAGGTGCTTCATTGCCGAACCACTATAAATCCTCGCATTGTGGTTTGATTGTTCTTACTCTTATCTCTTGTCTTACATTATTTTCTCATACTATCCTATTAATTGTTTAGATAAGTATATTGTTCATATTGTGCAAGTGTTGAATTCACATAAAGTCGAATCTAGAATTTTTACAAACACTTTAAAACCTTAAATTAAAAAGCGGTAAACTATTCAACCCCCCTTTCTAGTTTTCCACAGAGTTAACGGTATGAGATAACGAGTTTGGAATGATATGAATTTAAAATGGGATTTTGGGATAAAAATGAGGATTTTGCATGCTTAAAGACGAACAATTGTACAATAAGATATTTTTGTACGAGTATTGATAAAGTGAGTATTTATTAGGTCGTTGCCGGGTACATTGTGCGCTTGCGTAGAGATTGATTGTGTTATGCCCTTTGTGATTGTGCGGTTGCTTTTGATTGCTGATTAAGGTGAGTTCTCGTAGCCCCACTTTTTACTGGTTTTTTCCGTTGGGGGAAAATGATACTCAAATATGTTTTGAAATGTTTTGAATTGAACTGTGCGAAATGTGGTTTTATTTTTGGGACAAGATATGTGCTTATGACTGTTATGTGAATATTATGCATGATTATTGGATTGGATGGGTACGCCTACCTAGTGTTGTGAGATTATTAGATCGGATGGGTACACCTACCCAGTATTTATGTGATTATGGGAGCAGATGGGTACGCCCACCCAAGTTTGTGTGAGGTCCTGCCCTAATATTAGTGCTCCAGCTGGTAGGCCCTTTAGGTGCGTAAGTGACATATTGTGATTGACTAGCGGGGATGCTATGTCTTGGATTGTTAGCACGTATTCACTGTCATATAGCACTATTGTCCACTGTTGAAATATTGGCATAGCTTTTGGGTTTAAGGTCAAACCTACGAGCTCACCAACAATATTGTTGACTATTTCGAGTATCATTTTTAGGTGTGTCAAAGTAAAGGTATGTGATTGATTTTGGAAGAGAAAAGATGTAACCCAAGGGGACTGGGTCGAGATGGTCGTGGTTTTGAATTATGTCAAGTTTTTAACTCGTAAAGATTCTGTAAACTTCAATTTTATGAATGTAAATTATAAAGTGTATGATCTTGTATCTTGTGTGATGAATGGTATCGTCGCATCCCGTGTTTCCGCCACTGACGGGGTATGACACTCTAGGTTATCAAAATCCTTTTTATCTCAAGCAAGCTCAGCAGATCAACAGAGTTTGTATAATGGCAAAGTATTATTAGAAAAGCATGATCCTCCTGCTATGTATGATTCAGAGGAGACACTACAACTTGCTCAAGAGAGTCGTCTAAAAATGAAACAATTGAACAAAGAAATAAAACCGACAAATTATGCAAAGATTAATCAACTTTCAGAGGTTTTTGTTTCTCAAACAACCAAGTCACGTGAAGACCTATATTTTTCATATACTTCCAAAATGGCCAGTGTTTCTAAATCGGTTTACAAACTAATTTCAATACCAAACGAAGAGTTTTCAAATGATACTTCTCCAAGTGTTGCACGAAAATTTCTAAATGAGGTAAAAAAGCACCATTATGACTCTTCAACGTGTTGTATAACAAAAATGACATTAGATATACACAATTGGTCATCTACTGCTCATCAAGAGCTTCATAAAATTGTAAAAGATGAAATTTTCCCTTATCGTTAACCAAGTTGATGCCAGAGCTCAAAATTTTGAAATACAATTTTTAAAAGAAGCAGCTACATTTTTTTCAAGACTTCAAATCTCTTGCAAAAGAAGCTGATGAATCTCTTGCTAAGCATAAGGCTTTGGAGTATGAAATCGAGCGTCTCTTGAGAGCAGCTGTCAGTCAAAATATTATGTCTATTGTGCAAAGTCCTACTGTTGTCGAAACATCCGATCTCCAGACTGAGCTTGAACGTACGAAAGAAAGATTTGAAAATTGTATCATTAAAAAGGAAAATGAATATGCAAAACTTTGGAATGATTGATACAAAAAATGTGAAGAATGCAAATATGATAAAATTTCATACGATAAAGCTTATAATGACATGCAACTAAAGATCGAACGATTGCAAGCCCAGTTGGGAGATCTCTAGGGTAAGAGTATGGACACTCAATATGCATTAAATACCCTTGATCCTTTGTCTCAGAACCTTGATGATGAGAACGTGTCCTTGGAATTTAAGGTTTTGAATTATGCAAAAGAAAATGCATATCTTAAGACCACTTAGAAGAATCTTTTTGATTCCATCAATGTGACATGAGCTCAAACCAAAATCAAAACTGAATCTTTGCAAGAAAAATTAACTGATACGATTTATGAAAATGCTAAGTTAAGAGCTCAGTTATTTGATAAGGTTTCTGAACAAAAGGACACCTCCAAAGGTACGAGTGTGAATACCAAGTTTGTAAAACCATCTATATTTGGAAAACCACCTTCATCTTTGGGAACAAAACTCTATTATATCACACCATTCCCAAACACTTTGTCAAAACCAGTCACTTCACACTCGGTACAAAGCACTCAAGAATCAAAAGTTGTGAATAACACGAAAGTGATTGCCCCAGGAATGTTTAGGATTAATCCTACTATGAACTCTAGGGTAGACAATTTTATGCCTAATAAACATGTAAAAGCAAGTGTTAGGACAAAACCGATCACTGTTTCACAACCTCGTGTCATCACTAAGAAATACGTTAATTCCAACACAAATGGTTTACGTTCTATAGGAGTAGAAAGCACTTCTAAGACCAGAAGACCATAACCTATGAGTAATCCAAAGAATGATATGATCCCCTCTGTGTCAAAGAGTAGTTGCCTCTCGAATAATCTTGAGAAAGTAGAAGTAAACCATAGGAATTTATTGTTTTCTAAAACTCCAAACCACAGGTCATCTGCAGGTAATAATATTAAGCTTGATGTTTAGAATGATAAATCTAAAGTTGTTTGTGCTACTTGTTAGTAATGTTTGATTAATGCTAATCATGATGAATGTGTGTTTAAGTATGTGAATGACATGAACTCTAGCAAGAAAAACCAAAGTGCTAATGTTTCAAATGTTGCAAATCAAAAAAAACATAAGCCAAAAGTCAAGAAATCTAAGACGTTAGGGTCCAAAGAAAGACTTGCTTCATCTAAGCCTAGGAAACCTAGAACTTGCCTTAGGTGGTCACCAACTAGAAGAATATTTGACTTTAGTGGCAAATTAATTGAATCCAGTGACTCTGAGTGTTAATCTGATAGCCCTAAAGGTGATAATGCATGTACTTCTAACCCTTAGGAACCTATAAGTAAATGGTTTCCAAATTCTACTTCTTTTTTTGGCAGGTTATCTAAATTTGTTTATGGTGCATCGACTCGGGTTGTTCCACACATATGACTGGGAATCTAAAGCTTCTCATAAATTTTGTCTGGAAGTTTTTAGGAACTGTTCACTTTAGAAATGATCATGTTGCTACAATTCTGGGTTTTGGCGATCTAAAATGAGGGAATATATTGATTACCAGGGTTTATTTTGTTGAGGGCTTGGGGCACAACCTGTCCTTGGTTGGTGAGTTTTGTGATTCAGATTTAGAGGTCGCTTTCAGAAGGAACACCTGTTTCGCTAGAAATCTAGAATGAGTTTATTTGTTGAAAGGAAATCGTACAACAAACCTTTACACCATCAATCTCCATGAAATGGCCTCTGTATCTCCAATTTGCCTAATGGCTCGTGCCACCTCTACCAAGTCTTGGTTATGGCATTAATGTTTATCCCACCTCAATTTTGACACCATAAATGACCTTGCTAAAAACGATCTCATCACCTGTCTTCCAAAATTCAAATATCATAAAGAACATCTTTTTCCCTTATGTGAGCAACAAAAAAGCAAAAAGGCATCTCATCCACCCAAACCTGTTCCAAATTTAAAATAGAGGCTTCACCTTCTACATATGGATTTGTGTGGGCCAATGAGAGTCAAAAGTATAAATGGGAAGCGGTATATTATGGTGATTGTGGATGACTACTCTTGTTACACTTGGGTCCACTTTCTCATATCCAAAGATGAAGCACCAGAAGAGATTAAATCCTTTCTGAAGAAAATTGTCCTTTTACAAGCTCCAGTCATTATAGTAAGAACCGATAACGACACAGAATTCAAGAATCAAGTGCTTAAAGAATACTTTGATAGTGTTGGCATCTCTTACTAATCTTCTTTTGTGAGAACTCCTCAGCAAAATAGAGTCGTGGAACGAAGAAACCGAACATTATTGGAGGCAGCTAGAACAATGTTGATTTTTTCTTGTGCTCCATTATTCTTATGGTCTGAAGTGATTGCTACTGCGTGCTACACTCAAAACTGCTCCATTATTCATCGTCGACTTGACAAAACATCATACGAGCTTATTAACGGCAAAAAAACTAGATATCTCCTTTCTTCATGTATTCGGGGCTCTCTGTTATTCCAAGAATGACCGTGAGGATATTGAGAAGCTTGGTGCGAAAGGTGATATAGGCTTTTTCATTGGTTATTATGCTACTTCCTGTGCTTACAGAGTTTACAACCGAAGGACAAAGAAAATCATAGAGACGATGAATGTTACTTTTGATGAGCTTTTAGCAATGGCTTTTGAACAACGCGGTTAACAACCCAAGCTTGAAAGCATGACTTCTGGACAAATCAGTTCAGGACTCGATCTTACATATGCTCTGTCAACAATAACATCTCAAAACCCAACTGAATGTGAATTGGATTTCTGGTTTAAAGCAATGCATGATGATTACATTTGGTCAACCATCAACTGCTCCAAGAACTGCTCCTGCTGCTCCAGTACCTCAAGTTCTTCATACTCAAAAGGCATCTACAACAACAGCAGACACCTCACCGACATCAATAAATTCATCCCCACAAGCAGTAGATATTCCAAACACTTCACAAGATGTTGACGAGCCACAACAACAACATGATCAGCAACAAGATGATCAAGTACAACTTCAATCTGAAATAATTACTGATAATGTTCCTAATGCTATGTCTGATGGAGTTGTATTCGAGAATCCATTTGCTCCACCATCTACAAGTGCCGCTGAATCATTATCTTCACAATATGTGGATCCAGCGAACATGCATACATTTTATCAACCGTACCAACATGACTATCAATGGACTAAGGATCACCCTCTAGAACAAGTGATAGGAGAACCTTCATGACCAGTTTTGATAAGAAATCAGTTACAAAACGATGGTGAAATGTGCATCTACGCATTGACATAGAGCACTATAGAACCAAGAAATGTCAAAGAGGCTATGACCGACCCTGCATGGATTGACTCAATGTAAGAAGAGCTTCACTAGTTCAAAAGGCTTGATGTATGGGTGTTAGTTCCTGCTTCAGATAACATAAAACCCTTTACTTTAATATGGTTATTCAAAAACAAGCTTGATGAAGAGAACACGGTCATTAGAAACAAGACTCATCTAGTTGTGAGAGGGTACTGTCAAGAGGAAGAGATATATTTTGAAGAATCCTTCACTTCGTTTTCTAGGATGGAAGCAATAGATATTCCTACGCAGTACATAAATCATTCATCGTATTCCAAAAGGACATGAAAACTGCTTTCTTGCATGGTTCGTTAAAGGAAGACGTGTACGTGTGTCAATGATGACATCAAATAACGTCACTTTATTTTATCATTTATCCCATCTGTTTTGCCCACTTTTATATAATTATTGCATTATTTGGTACTTAATTGCTTTAAAGTTGATAAATGCAGTAATTCAGGAGTGTTTTGTGAAGACAAGCTAAAAGGCGCATAATTTGGAGCTAAAACAAAGACATTTGAAGATTGCTGAAATTTCACCAATACGCCGTATCCAACTAAAGAGATACGGCGTATCTGCGCCAAGACTTCACAAGAAAACGCGTTTGACCAATTTCCAATATGGCGTATCCATGCTGTCTACATACGCCGTATCCATGAAGATAACTATTTAAAGATACAGTAAATCAAGTAAATTGGGAATGATATCAAAGATTTATTATGAACGTAGCGCACACTCCAAGGAATCCAGTCCAATACGACGTATCGACCTTGCTGGATACGGTGTATCGAGTCTTTTTCAGACACTATAAATAGAAGACTCAAAAATGAGTTTTCAGTGTGCAATATTATATTCTTTATACCATACTCACTAAAAGACAAACTTTAGAAGAGAAGATCAGCCACCAAGGTCAAGCATTGATCACGAATCTATAGAAGACATCATGTAATTTTTACTCTCTTAATCGTTCAATTTCAATTGTTTGATTACGCTTGTATAATTAAAATGGTTGTGGGCTAATACCCTCGGGTATTAGCCATCTTAATGAAAGTTTAATATTTGGTTTGTTTTAAAATTGATTTCTTAATTTATCGTTGATTGTTTAATTATGTTATCACCACATACTTGTTTATGTGTTTGAATATGCGCCTATCATTCAACTGGATCTAGTGATACGGACCAAGTAATCTAGATATCAGGATAGCTCTCTATATCGTGTTTGATATTACTGGACCAATAGGATCACAAATAACGTTATGTCTTTGTCTTTGAATTATGAGCTTAGTTGGACCGGTAGGTGACCTATTTATATTTCAGCAATCATGCTCTTAATTTACTGATAAAGATTGGAATAGTGGACTACCAGTATATTAAACACCGTCAAACAATAAGTAGGTAAAGTCCCGTTGGGCTAGGGTTTTAATAGGATCACCACTGCTTTAATTCTCTAAGATAGATTATAATTAAACAAAAGGATGATTTATGTGGATGCGTTAATTGTGACAGGATTAATCGTGTCTAGGTCTCAGGATGATATCTCGCCTAAGTCTTAAGAATGACATGCCGCTTCGAGATAAGTAAATCATTGCACTAAAACAAACAAACCAGCATTGAACCGGATTTAATATGGCTAATACAGTTTTCTATCATTTGGCTTGTACCGTTTTTCTATCTTCTAATTTTCTTCTTTTGTGTTTATTATTTATTGAATTGATATTTGTTTCCACCAAACCTGTGCCAGTCTCTCAGGCTGAAAACCCCCATATCTTTAGACAACGTACATAGCATAGGTTTAACCAGTAAATAAACTAATTAAAATACTGATAGAATATAGGATTAATATTCCACTCTTAGCGTTCGACACCCTACTTACCGTGAACTCCATCTTGATCGGGTACACTGCTCGTTAAAGTGTTGTTTTAGGTTTGTCGGCTAAATGTAAATTTAAAACTTGATAACAAATAATTGACCCTACATGACAGCAAATCAGGTTTTTGGCACTGCTGTCGGGGAGTGAATTAATTAAACATTATTCTTATCAGTATTTCTAACCTTTAATTAATTTAATTATTTAAATTCTGTTTGTATTTATTCGTATTGTGTGTTTAATTTGTTTGTTTAAATTACCGCATTTAATTATTTTTATTCTCATTCTGACTGATCACCTGATACGCCATATCCACTAGTTGGATACGACGTATCAAACCTTCTGATCAGGACAGTGTATTGAGTTTCACAGTCTAAACGGCGTATCTGTTTTCCAAATAATACGGCGTATTCCGTGAACTCTATACGGCGTACTGTTATTCAATAGACCTATACGGTGTATTCACATTAATTGAATGCGGCGTATTTGTCATCTGATACGGTAACAATAATAATTTTTTGCTTTTGATTTCCTGTCTTATGTGTTCCCTTCCCCAAGGGCACATCCTACTGATCATTTGTGCTTAATTACCGGAAACCGTTGACAAAGAATGGCGGAACCAAATGACTACATCACCGCTAGCCGAAAGAATTTCATCTCTAATGACAACAAAGGAAGAATGGTTGAGAAATGTATCGTTGAAATACAAGGAACATTCTTAGTGAAGATACGCAATGATGCTTTTAATGGGAATGATAGGGAAAAAGCATACGAACACATCAATAAATTTCTCAAAATTGTTAGGCCGATCAAAATTAATAGGTTGACTCGAGACCAATTCAGGCTTAGTATTTTCCATGTTTCGCTCGTAGGAGCTGCATATGAATGGTTCACAAAGGAGTGTATAGGCTCAATCACTACTTGGGATTACATGCTTGAAAAGTTCATCCTAAAATTCCACCATCTTTCTGATCACAATGATGAAGAAACCCAGGAGGATGACAACCCCAACGAAATGAACAATGTTCTTGAAATCTTTAGGATAGAAGGAAACATATTTAACTTTGAAACACCCTTGTGCGAGGCATACCACGAATTCAACTGCCTCCTAAAAATTGACACCGATTTGTTCACTTATGATATCCAAAACTTCAAAACTTATGATGAATATAAACGAGAGTTGAATGATGACAAAGCAAAGGGTACTAAAAAACCATGGTCGGAAAATGGGGTACCATACCAGCTATGTGATCATATATGCGAACCCTACCACTTTAATAATGGAGGAACTAAATGGCCCACATGTACATCTGACATCGATGGTTTTTGTAATGGTTGGGAACTACCAGGAATGGTTCGAGTGGGAAGCATGACCTATTTTCAAGATCACATGTGGTATGATGAACTAGCTGATGGGAAGCTAAAGGATGAAACCTTAGTACTTAAGGCTAAAATAGAATGATCATGGGGAGACGCGACTCCCGGGGTGTTAAAGTACTGCAAATGGTTGAAGAGCTGCTTTGAAAACTTCCACAAGATAGAATATGAAGTACTGGTAAAACTATAAGAGTGCTGGTGGAAAGTGAATGTTCACGAGATCGCTCTATTTACTCGTGTGGAAAATTTCAGACGGGGACCATATGCGAATATGAAAATCGAATGGGCCAACAATCCTTATCTTGACATCAATCGTACATTTGGAAGGGATTATGAAGCAAGCAACACCGGTTGTACTCAAGAAAATCAAGAACATAAGGGTGACCCAATCCCTGAACCATCAAACTGCAAGGTCATGAGATTCGAGATGATGAAGTACTCATTCAATGTGATGAGGAATACATTACCATAAAAGAGTCTGAATGCCTCAACCATTTAAAGGATTGCCTCGATGCTTATCAAGAACTTTTACGTCTCATTGATGAAGGATGGGTTGTGACAACACGAGATGAATGAAAGAGTGTTGAAAAGAAAAAGGTAGAACTTAAAGACCAACTGAAACAAAAGTGCTTTCCGGGAGACAACCCGGTCATTTTAATTGTTTGTCGCATTTTAATTGTTTGTTGCACGAGTTTGTCTTCCCAGACATTCTATACGGCGTATCGAACCCCTATGGATACGGCGTATAGAGCTGTCTGAACGTTATCAGTTTTTTAAAACTTAATATTTAATTTCCAGTAATTTAATTGTTTCTACAGGAACAATACGGCATATCCGAGGGTTTAAGATACGGCGTATTGATCCCTGTATAGTTGCGTGTTTAATTCTTTTCTTGTACCATTGTAGCGAGATAGAATTTGCACTTGTCTTCTAATCTTTTATACAGGACCTTGCTAAAACTATGATATGGTATATGCTAAAAAAGACATGTGTTGAATTTATCTGGGCATGCTGAAGCCCTAGTCAACACACTTTTTTGCTCAAGGACTCATCTTGGAGAAATATTACGAGCAAAACATCAAGCCGTTCTAATTCTATTCTTCCTTATTATTTTATTGTTTTATCTACACAACGAGGACGTTGTACAATTTAAGTGAGGGGATGGAGAATTAGAACGTACTTGTCTTCTTTTTTACAAAACAACATGCAAAGTGCTTAAAAATGGCCAAAATTTTAAACAAATTCAGCATGACTTTTGTAAAAATCACTAGTTACATTACCTAGCGCACTATAACCCTTGATACATATTGTGAGAATTAAGCCTATTCTGTTTCCAACTGTCTACTAAAATTCCACAAAATTATAAGTGTGTCGGTGATGTAGTGGACTTTAGAACTTGGCCTGGTATATCACTCGAGACCGCCATGATTAGTACTATGGATTTAGATGGAAGAACATGTTTAACTGATAAATTTCTAGGATTTAACCAAATAGCCTACATGTCGTAAAATTAACTATCCACATTGGTTAGTTAACTCCCGTGTAACCCTTGATTACTCGTATTTTAGAGTGAAATCCCCTAGAACAACCTGTTGAGCCATTCCTTTCTTTTTCTACACCATATTATATGTTTCATTACACCTTTGCACTTTAGCCTACCGTGTAGATTAATCCTATTTTACCAAAGTTGCTAGTTGCTTTCATGTAAAGTCTTGTATTTCCTGTGTCAAAGTGAAATTTTTCTATCTCTGTAATGGTCAGGAAATTGAACAATGCAATGGGAAAAATATGTAGCTCGTAAGTTTTGCTACTTTCACGATTATGAATCATGTCCGAAGAAGAAACGTTACAAGAAAAAGATTATCCGGATGAATTATGATAGTGAAGACGGTGGAATGAAACCGAGATTTATGATGTATTGTTTAAAAAAATGGAAAAAGAGAAAAAAAGAAAAAAAGAATGGAAGAAAAATAGTCAGTTTAAAAGAAGTTTATACAGAAGGAATTAATTGGAAGGATCGATTATTCGTTGATACGTTAAAAAAATCAACGATGTAAAGTCTTGTAAAAAGTAGCCGATATCACCACTTATGTAAAAGTATGTAAAGAGCGGGATGTAAGGGAAGTTGACCGTTATGGGAACACCAACTTAGGTTGTCTTTGTCATTTCTGTGATCGAGGCGTCTGTCTATATGTTTGAGTCTTTGTCATGGAACGGTCGGGAGAAAGTTACTAGCAACCGTACCTTATTTGTTGGCTTAATCTATTTTTTTCTTGAATCTTACTTAACACCCATTTTACATCCCTTTCCTAGCAATTAACCTTAGTGTCTACTTGAACGAGGACTTGTTCGAGCATGCATGTCTATTCCGTCGTTACGGCCATGTATGCATGTCTCAGCTGCCTTGTTGGATGAAGACTTTTGGTGAAAGTTAGAAGCTCCCTACCCTATATCATTCTTCATCCTAACCGTTGGTTAAACATGAACAGGGATGTGTTTCGGATGATATGTTACTGTCTTTAACGGCGTGTATGTACGATACAACTGCCTTGTTGGTGTGGTACTTATGGTGAAAGACTGTTGAATGATCAACCGTAAGCCTTCTTAACCTAATTTAGCTTTTGACTTGTTCTTCCTTAGCTTTAGCGGTAGAGATGTGTATCCTTGCCAAGCCTATGATATGAAGCTAATCACGACCGAGCAATTGAGCGTACTACTTAAATGTTGCACCCTAGATTAGTTGAGTGATCTGAGTGTTTTCATTTCCATATTTCGTGAGGAGCTTGGTTATGTACAGGTGATTAGGACAAAACGATGCTTAAACGGAAAATCCTCAACTTCGGTTGGGACACATTTTCATAAACTAAAACTTTTTCTAAAGTCTACTTGAGGACAAGTAGGATTCAAGTGGGGGGATATTTGATGACATCAAATAACGTCACTTTATTATATCATTTATCCCATCTATTTTGCCCACTTTTATATAATTATTGCATTATTTGGTACTTAATTGCTTTAAAGTTGATAAATGCAGTAATTCAGGAGTGTTTTGTAAAGACAAGCTAAAAGGCGCATAATTTGGAGCTAAAACAAAGACATTTAAAGATTGCTAAAATTTCACCAATACGCCGTATCCAACTAAAGAGATACGGCGTATCTGCGCCAAGACTTCACAAGAAAACACGTTTGACCAATTTCCAATATGGCGTATCTATGCTGTCTACATACGCCGTATCCATGAAGATAACTATTCGAAGATATTGTAAATCAAGTAAATTGGGAATGATATCAAAGATTTATTATGAACGTAGCGCACACTCTAAGGAATCCAGCCCAATACGCCTTATCGACCTTGATGGATACGGCGTATCGAGTCTTTTTCAGACACTATAAATAGAAGACTCAAAAATGAGTTTTCAGTGTGCAATATCATATTCTTTATACCATACTCACTAAAACACAAATTTTAGAAGATAAGATCAGCCACCAAGGTCAAGCATTGATCACGAATCTATAGAAGACATCGTTCGATTTTAATTGTTTGATTACGCTTGTATAATTACAATGGTTGTGGGCTAATACCCTCGGGTATTAGCCATCTTAGTGAAAGTTCAATGTTTGGTTTGGTTTAAAATCGATTTCTTAATTTATCATTGATTGTTTAATTATGTTTATCACCTCATACTTGTTTATGTGTTTGAATATGCGACCTATCATTCAACTGGATCTAGTGATACGGACCAAGTATTCTAGATACCAGGATAGCTCTCCATATCGTGTTTCATGTTACTGGACCAATAGGATCACAAATAATGTTCTGTCTTTGTCTTTGAATTATGAGCTTAGTTGGACCGGTAGGTGACCCGTTTATGTTTCAGCAATCATGCTCTTAATTTACTAATAAAGTTTGCGATAGTGGACTACCTGTATATAAAATACCGTCAAACAATAAGTGGGTAAAGTCCCGTTGGTCTAGGGTTTTAACAGGATCACCACTGCTTTAATTCTCTAAGATAGATTATAATTAAACAAAAGGATGCTCTATGCGGATACGTTAATTGTGACAGGATTAATCGTGTCTAGGTCTTAGGATGATGTCCCGCCTAAGTCTTAAGAATGATATGTCACTTCGAGATAAGTAAATCATTGCACTAAAACAAACAAACCAGCATTGAACCGGATTTAATATGGCTAATACAGTTTTCTATTATTTGGCTTGTACCGCTTTTTAATCTTCTATTTTTCTTCTTTTGTGTTTATTGTCTATTGAATTGATATTTGTTTCCACCAAACTTGTGCCAGTCTCTCAGGCTAAAAACCCCCATATCTTTAGACAACGTACATAGCATAGGTTTAACCAGTAAATAAACTAATTAAAATATTGATAGAATACAGGATTAATATTCCACTCTTAGTGTTCGACACCCTACTTACCGCGAACTCCATCTTAACCGGGTACACTGCTCGTTAAAGTGTTGTTTTAGGTTTGTTAGCTAAATATAAATTTAAAACTTGATAATCAAATAATTGACCCTACACGACAGCACATCAGTCAACCTGAAAGTTTCATCGATGATGATCGTCCAAGCCATGTCTACAAGCTAAAAAAGGCACTCTATGGGTTAAATCAAGCACCGAGGGCATGGTACGACAAATTATCAAAGTTTCCCCTACATAATCACTTCAACAAAGGAACCATTGATCCAATGTTGTTTATAATACGCTTTGATGACGACATCTTAGTGATACAGGTCTATGTAGATGATATTATCTTTGGTTCTACAAACCATAGATATACAAAATTATTTTCTGACCTTATGAAAAGCCTCTTCGAAATGTCGATGATAGGGGAAATGACCTTTTTCCTTGGTTTACAAGTTAACCAATCCCCTCGTGGTATCTTCATAAACCAATCCAACTATGTGTTAGAAATTCTTAAAAAATATAGAATGAAAACTTGTAATCCTATTGGTACTACAATGGAGATCAAAGACAAGTTTGACCTTGACAAGAATGGGAATCTAGTCGATGCTACAAAATATCAAAGCATGATTGGTGTCCTTATGTATCTTACGTCAAGCAGACTATACATTGTACATGCTACTTGTTTATATGCTCGGTACCAGGCTCAGCTAACCGAGAAGCACCTTAAAGAGGTTAAAAGGATCTTTCGTTATCTTCGAGGACTGTCAATATGGGTCTCTGGTATACGAAGGACTCTGGTTTTGAACTAACTGGATTTTTAGATGCTGATTATACGGGATGTCGAGACACCTTCAAGAGTACTTCTGGTGGAACTCAATTCTTAGGCAAAAACTGGTGAGCTGGTCCTCGAAGAAACAAGACTGTACAACACTGTTTACCGCGAAAGCAGAATATGTGTCTCTATCCGCTTGTGGTGCTCAAGTCCTTTGGATGCAAACACAGTTAACGAATTATGGCTTTCACTTTCATAAGATTCCTATCTATTATGATTTAAAGTCAGTCATAGCCATATCCTACAACCCGGTCCAACACTCCAGAACCAAACACATCGCAGTCCACTACCATTTCATTAAGGAGCAAGTAGAAAAAGGTACAATTAAACTGTATTTTGTCATGACGGATTACCAATTGGCTGACCTCTTCACCAAAGCCCTTCCAGTGGATAGGTTTAATTATTTGGTTCGTCGCCTTGGTATGCGCAGTTTGTAACACCCCCAAAAAAATCACAACGCAGCGGAATACCACTTGGGGTGCTACTTCATAATACACAGTGCTAGATACAAGAGAACGACCTCTAAATGTGTCGTTTGAAAAATAATCTCGTTGATTTCCTTGAAATTAATATAACATTTGTCCCATAATTGCATCACTATGAAAAACTTGAATGTATAGACTCCAATGCACTTCAAGTAAGCCAAGTATCTATATCACCTGAGAAAAACATGCTTAAAACGGTCAACATAAAGTTGGTGAGTTCATAGGTTAGTTTAAATATGAATGTAAGTTTCAAATGAATGTATTTGTCTATTGTGTCATCACAGTACCATGTAAAAATCCCAAAGATTTATAAAGAATGCACGACACATTTTATGTCACCAAAAGTATTAATCTCATCCCAAAGATTTATAAAGAATGCATGATCAATTTAATGTCACCAAAAGTACCAATCTTATCCCAAATATTTATAAAGAATGCATGACCAATTTAATGTCACCAAAATGTTTCAAGTATGTATTGCCACTTTATTCAAGGCACAGTAAATATTCGTGTGAGTATAAAACATTGATTACGATTACTCTAAGTTCATGAAACCGATGCACTAATATAACAGTAAAAATTTCATGTGTACTTGTTGGGGGCCTGTAGTCCCAACCAATCGTAATCCGACATGTTATAACGTTCGTTTACCTAGTGATAGCTAATTACCCGAACGTATCAATCTCATCCCAAAGATTTATAAAGAATGCATGATCAATTTAATGTCACCAAAAGTACCAATCTTATCCCAAATATTTATAAAGAATGCATGACCAATTTAATGTCACCAAAATGTTTCAAGTATGTATTTGTTGGGGGCCCTGTAGTCCCAACGTGATCCGACATGTTATAACGTTCGTTCCCAGTGATAGCTAATCACCCGAACGGGGGTTGTCAATCCCGAATAGATCTATTTTATATCATTCGCGTGGACATCACGCTATAATGTTCGTTACCGGCGATAGCTAATCACCCGAACAGGGATCCACACCCGAATAGATCTATTTCATAACATTCGCGCTCACCCTCCAAGTGATTTACAGTTCATGACGCTGTGACGTAGACTTATATATACCCATCACAGGTGTCCCCTCCAAGAACACCCGGGCAGTGATTTAAAGAATATATACTCCCGTTATCGGTGTCCCCTCCAAGAACACCCGGGCAGTAAAGTAAAAATATGTACTCCCGTTACCGGTGTCCCCTCCAAGAACACCCGGGCAGTAAAGTAAAAATATGTACTCCCGTTACCGGTGTCCCCTCCAAGAACACCCGGGCAGTAAAGTAAAAATATGTACTCCCGTTACCGGTGTCCCCTCCAAGAACACCCGGGCAGTACCGTTTTTGTCATCAGTTCAATCCGCTTAAGCTAATCCGTAATCCTTTCAAAAGTAAAGTACATATATTTGTGACCAAAAATGAAGTCAAGTAATATATCCTATAGCGAGCTATGTAAAAGAGTATGTGAACCAATTTGTAATCAAACATGTAAATGCATTTGTAAACAAGCATGTATCCCCCTCGCGGGTTTATAAACATTCAAAAGATTGAAAAGCGAGGTTATGAAACTCACCTCGATGATGAAGAACGATTGACAGATAGGCATCTAATATGCACAACACGAACGGAAGACGAAGCAGCTCGAACAAGAAGTTGCAACTAATCTTAACGGTTAAGACCCACTAGCCTAGGATAATGAATTTGGGTTTCCCGATGAATGGTTACATCAACGCGACACGTTGATAAAAGATCTAGATTTAAAGTTGTAATACCTTGGTGGTTGGTTAAATAAATAGATTGAAAATATACGCAAAGCGTGTAATATATATTCTTTATATATTACATATGAAAAATAACCCTTATATAATTCATACCGTGAATTATATCACAAAGACAATCAATCTAAAGATAAATGAAAAGTATATAATACCTTGCAGGTATTATATAATAAATGTGAATAATTAATTAAATCAATTAGTTTGACATCAATTTAATTAATAAGAAGACTTTGTATAAAGGTTGACACATGTCTTAACGTTATGAATTAATCAAACCACGTTTGTAACAGTTTATAACAATTATAAAATATAAATTAATATTTTATAAATCATGTTTCGTTTCATCGACGGGTCGTGTCTAAATAGTTATCTCATTGTAAAAATATAGTTTTCGTCCGTTGTCAGGTTATGATGTATATATCTTTAAAATATATCTTACTCCCTTTTCCCGTGTTTCCAAAATAATAGAAGTTTTGGTAAAACATTACTAATATAGAAATTTATATATAAATTTCGCCATGACATTTCCGTTTATATATCGTTTCCCACTTTTATCAAAATTCAATGTTTTCCCACTTTAATCAAATCGTGTTGCAATATACGCTCGTTATTAATATTTATAATTAGACAAATTTTTAAATAGTATATTTATTTAACCAATTTAAACCACCACTAGATCCGGTTATATAATTAAATATTGAAATATATTTATGAGTCCATTTTTGTAAACCAAACTCACCCTATGTTGTTTCGCTAAACCAAACGCGCCTACTTCTGCTAAACCAACCAAACGGATCCCCTTTTGTTGTCTTCTCTAAACCCAAACGCACCCCTTGGTGTAAATCTGCCCAAACCAAACGTACCCCTATTCGTGTTTCTGCTATACCAAACACACCCTAACCGGTTTCCTGTTAACCCAAACGCACCCTATGGCTGTTTTAACAGCCAAACGCACCTTAATGTATTTCTATATCAACCCAAACACCCCTTATCATGTTTCTACAAAACCAAACGCACCCTACACGGTGTTATAAACACCAAACGCACCCTAATCTACGCTAAACCAAACGTACCCGCTGCGTGTTTTTTATAACCGAACCAAACGCACCCTAATCTTGTTAATAACCCAAAAACAAACACCCCTGTAGCGTTAACAACAAAACCGAACGCACCCATTTGCGATGGTGGTGATGTGGTGTTGTTATGACGATGATGATGGTGATGACGGCTGAGACAGCCGGAGGGGGAGGGGGAAAAATGGCGCGTGGCGGCGAGTGGGGTAGTGGGATGGGTAGATCGGAAGAAGAGGAACACATTTGGTGTTCGCCGGAAAAATCCGCCGAAAAGTTTTCCGGCGGCGCCGGCAGCGGCTGAGTGGTGGCCGGCGGTGGCCGGAAAAAGTGGGAGAGGGAGAGAGAGTTATATATGTATGTGTGTAAATTTTGAGATGGAAATGAAATATTGAAAAAGTTTTTATATTTATATTAAAACTTTTAAATCAAAGAGGCATGTGTTAATCTCTTGAGGGACTAAATGTGTAACTTGTTAAGAAACTTTTATAAAATATTGGTTCGGGACTCATTTGAGCGACTTATCGAATGATTCAAGTTACGAAACTTGCGCCATTGTTTTCCAAATCATTTTTATGATAAAAATGAGTATTTATTTGATAATATTTCGTAAACATTTTTATAACATTTATAAAAAATATTCGTTATTTATTTGGTGAACCGGTTTCGTCTCGTCCGAAAGTAAAAATAGAAATAAATTTTTAACCCGTATTGACACATCTTTTCTTCATAAAGTCGACACCAACAAAAACCTTGAACAATCCTAGATATCGAGAGCCACGAGGCTCTGATACCAATTGTGGAGATCTTTATGACCCCTTAGATCGTTATTAAGACTCATCTAGGATATAGTAACAATGATTAATAAACTTGCACAGCGGAATAATAAAACAGAAATCAGAGTTACTTCAAGGTTTTCTTTATTCATTATATCCCCAAGATCAAATGATCCTTGAGGCTAAACTAACTAATACATAGATGTTTATAACACATCTACTAACTATCTAACTATGCTAACTAACTAAACGTGTACACACACACGTTTTGTTTTAGTCGACTCTCATTGAGAACACACACTTTTCTGGATACTAAAACAATATGCCTAGACCTCCTTTTATAGCATAAGGAGTCAAGGCTTTACATGGAAACTATTTAAAAGATATTAATGAGTTTGACCAAATCTTTATCTCTTCATCTTTATCTCTTTTTGACCAAATCTTGGTCAAGGCTTTACATGGAAACTATTTAAAAGATATTAATGAGTTTGACCAAATCTTTATCTCTTCATCTTTATCTCTTTTTGACCAAATCTTTATTTTCTTCTACATCTTGTAGAATCCCACAATGACATCTTTGGTCCTTTTGTTTCCATCTTGTTTCATTCGTGTTTTGTCTTATCAACTCAAATATAATTCCCAACAATATGTTGAGAATCGATCAGCCCATCTAGGATTAGTTTTACAGGTAACATTGATAGGCACAGCGGAAATAATAGAAACACAATATTACCAAACAAGGTTTTAACCGAACATTAAAGCCTTCATTATATTTGATCAGAATAAATGAGACTACAATCACTATCTAATACACTAACTACTACTACTACTAAACGTGTACACACACACGCTTTTGCTAGACTCTCATTGAGAAGTCTGCTATTCTATTCTATTCTAGATGATAAAACTATTCACCCTAATACCCTTTATATAGAGGGATATTAAGGCTTATAAAGGAAGCTAATTAATTATATTAGGAAGCTAATTAAAACTAATTAAAACCTTCCTTTATCTTTGATATTCTTTGACTTTTCAATGCCTATCTTCATGGAAATCTTCCAACTTTTAATTCTTCCATATGTAGAATACCAAAGTGTCATATTAATCCCTTATTGTTTCATTCGTCTTCATTTAAGCATATGTAGTTTTGTAATCATCAAATCAATAAACCTAACAATCTTCCCTTATTTGATATTACAAAAATATCTCCATGAATGAAACAATCTTCAAAGCTTCCCTTTGACTTAAGATCTTCTTGTACATGTCACCACTCATAAATAAGCTGCAAACCATACAGTCTTCTTCCCCTTTTTGTAATCATCTGATAGGGGTCATCTGTAGATAAGCAACTTGTGAACACTTCCCCTTAAGTAGTACATGTAGATGGTTAAACATGTTAACAATAAGCTTCCCCTGAAAGTATACTAACCATCTCATGAATCTCGAACTCAGTAGGCTCCAAGTAGTAATTATTGATGAAGAAAAATAAGTATAACCCATATGTTGAAGAAGTAGAATTTCCCAAACTTGTGTATTATGTCTTGCACTATCCACGTGACGTCAAACTTATATCAGAAAGGAATATAAGTAGAAGTGGACACACCTTCTCTTGACAAAATCCTCATTAACCTATGAAACGAGACACTGAGCACAATAACGTAACTCCTTGAAGTGATAGCAAATGTAAGTAGTAAGCATCATAAGGTAGATCGTACACCTTTGCTAGATTCATCAAGTCTTCGTCAACACCATTTAAGCACAAACAAGTTACCTCAAAATGTTGTAAGCCATTTGAGATACGATAAGAACACAAACCTGTGAAAATCAACTACAACATCAAATAAGCAATAAACAATTTTCTTCATAATAATCCCCAACAACGAGCCATAATATCATCATTGTCCAAGATTCAAACGCGTACCAAAAACATGTGTCATCCGATATCTGATAGAGCTAGCGGTACAAACTAGCTATATCAGACATAACCAACGGTACAAACTAAGCGGTATTAACATCCCAAGCAGTTAGCGACGCTTTTTCTGTTTCAAAACTGTTACAAAGCTGTCACCATACCGTCACAGATCTGTTGCAAAAACTGTTACTAATCCAATGGCTCCTTCCTCCAATAGCAAATAGTGACACTTTATCTGTCGCTAAGTTGTTGCTATTTTGTTACAGATCACCAGCGGTATAAACTTTATAAAGAGCAGTACTAAAAGTATATAGCCCAATATCAATAGCAGTATTAACTCACAAAAGGAACTTGCCATATTAGGTTTAACAAAACCCACGATCAAACATCAGCCAATTACCACGTCCAATCATGATCAGAAAGTTTTTATGGGAACCAACAATAATCCTTAAATATTAGGGCTTTCAAACCATAAGATATTCTATTCCCATATAAACCCATTAATACCTGCTAAACTTTCTTCCATAATTCACGTATCCCATAACCTACTCTTTCTTCCTTCCTGTCCATGAACCAAACACAAACAACCTGTTGTTGTTGATTCAAAACTTATACTTTATAAACCTGCTACTATCACATGCTTAGCAGCAATAACCACGACATCTTCCACACCAACTGAAATAAACAGATCCAAATATGAACAGTATTGAAAGCTTTAGTTACCAGATAGAATTACAAAGATCTATGTCTATTGTAGCAGTCACAGAACATATCCAAAACCCTCGTCTTAGGGTAAGATACACCATCTTCCAAACGTACTTCCAAATCAGGTCTGATCCACAGGACCTGCTGTCATCAAGCATGTGCAATATAGCCAATGAACCTGCTATAATCCTTTATGACTTGCTGAATACCATGCTTTTTTGTAAAGACCAGATCTTGATATTGAACATTTTTTGCAACAGTTTTATAAAAATCATATCTTTAATTTGAAGACTCAAATCAAAGATTGCTTCGGTCAGATCGTACCTATATGTGTAAAGAACCTCCAGTTAAAATATTTTGTGATGATCCAACGGTTAACGAACGATTTATCATCGTTTTACCACAACTGCCCAGAAAGTGACGAACATAAAAACCCTAAACGGATTTTTAGGATTCTTCTTCGTTCTTCGACCATAAAACCGAGAGAGACTAAAAAAGGAGAGCAACATAAACTTTGTATAAAGTCATCTTTTTATTTTGTGTCGGCTGCTCCTTTTTCTTTTCTTTTGTGGTGTGTTATTTCCTCCACATAGGATGAATTATGTGTTATAAATTGTGTGTGTCAGCTGTGTCCCAAAAAGGTAAACTCTTCTGTATTATTCTCCACATCAATAAGCCCCAACTTGCTTTCTGCCTTTCTTTCACTCATCAAACAGCCAATCCTCACTTTTGGGCTTTCTTTCTTTTCCTTCGTGTGTCCAAACCAGAATAACAACCATAAACCAGGAGCATCATCAAAATCATCCTTCCTTGTCTTTTCCTTGTGACTTTAACTATTATTTCCATCTAAGACATTTATTTTCCTGCAAAAAGTTAGTTCACCAAACACAAAAAACACAAGCCACATCAATTCATAATCACACTCTCTTTATGAATTGCCCTGCAATAAGAAAGTTAGTGTTTTTTGAAGTCCCAAGCCAGAATAGACTTGAACCTACCTAGTGCATCAACATAATCATATCTTGTCAAGGTCTTTGATGCACTATTTGATTTGAAAACATGGTCTAAGTCTTCATGTTTTGGTTTCAAACCCAGCTAGCTGAAGCCTTAACAGTATTAACCTCTGCATTTGGCCTAGCAGTATTAACCCTTGTACTCTTAACAATATTAACTCTTTTGTTGAAATATCTATTGTAGTTTGTTGTTTTCTTGTTAAAGGGTCTTTTAACAGATGAATATGCTTTATAATAAGAGTATGGTTTTTGCATATCATCATTCATTCTTGTTCTAGGTTGAGCAGTTCTAACTGATTTAGCAGTATTAAGTGATACTAGGCCTGACTTAGTTAGTACTGCTTGTGGAACTATGTTACTTTTTGGATTGGGGTGAGAAAATCTATCGAAGTTTTGGTGATTTACCCTCTTTGAGTTGTTCCACACTAGTTTAACCAGTTTTTGATGATTTCTTTTGTGATACAGGTATAGTGCAGGTGATCAAAACTACCACATACATAGCAAGCTTTATTGTTAAACTCAAAATTTTTACCTAATTTATGAGTCATCATACCATTCTAGTTTCTTTTATTACCTCTAGGCATCTTATTGTTTTTCCTAGGGTTTTCTGCTTGCCTAACAGTTTCTTTCTTGGAATTAATAGATTCAATCTTTTCACAGCTAGGTTTGACTGTTTTTGTTACTTCCTTAGGTTTAACCACAATCTCATCATCTTTACTGTCAGATTCCCATTCCTCAATGATGGGTTCACTCATCCTAACAGTTTCAATTTTAGGCATTTCCACTTTATCATTACTAGTTTCAGAATTACTTGTTTCAGCTTTAGACACACTAGTAATTGTTTCACTTACTTTAGACTCTTTTGCACCATTATGCCCAAAACCAGCTTTATCATTAGCACTCAATTGACTATTAAGCAATGTATTAAGACTTTTAGAAGAAGTTTCAAATGATTCTAATTTGGCTTGTAATTCTTCTTTTTCTTTTACAACTTCTGTTAATAGTTTCTTATGGTATATAAGAACATCAGTTTTATCATCTAAATCAATTTTTATATATTTAATCTTTTGCTCATACCAAAGTTGTTTATGCTGATCAGTAACTAATTGAGCCTTTACCTTTTTTAAACCTTGATCATAAGCTTTTATTTCTACACTAGCATCACTAAGTTGTTCTCTTTGTTCATCATATAATTTTTTAAGTTTTGCATATGATTGCTCACATTCAGTAGAACAAGTATGTACCTTAGGATTAGAACTTGAGTTGTAGGCCATCTCTTCTTTGACAACCAAATCTTGTGTGTAGAAAATGTGTTCTTCTTATTCAAAGCTTCTCAACCAGCTCTGATACCATATGTTGATAATCGATCAGCCCATCTAGGATTAGTTTTACAAGTAACATTGATATGCACGGCGGAAATAATAGAAACACAATATTACCAAACGAGGTTTTAACCAAACATTGAAGCCTTAATTATATTTGATCAAAATAAATGAGGCTACACCAACTATCTAATAAATTAACTACTACTACTACTAACACATACGTACACGTGTGTTTGCTAGATGACTCTCATAGGAGTTCTAGCTTTTCTGGATGCTAAAACTATTCACCCTACCTCTCTTTATATACTAGAGAGGCTAGGGTTTACAAGAAAACCTAGCTTTGATAAGAAGCTAACTTAATATTACACATTAAGTCCTTGTTGTTTCATCTTTCTTCTTTTCTTCATATGTGGTTTTGTAATCATCAAATCTCAAATCCCAACAATCTTCCCCTATTTGATATTACAAAACAATCTTCAAAGCTTCCCCTTGAATTAAGATCTTCTTGTACATGTCACCACTCATAAATAAGCTGCAAACCATATAGTATTCTTCCCCTTTTTGTAATCATATAATACGGGTCTTCTGTAGATGAGCAACTTGTAAACATTTCCCCTTCAGTGGTACATGTAGATGGTTAAACATGTTAACAATAAGCTTCTCTTGAAAGTATGCTAACCATCTTTTGAATCACGAAATCAGTTGGCTTCAAATAGTAATTATTAATGAAAATCATCTAAGTGCAATAACATCATCCTCTCTTATGTGACTGTTGCCTCAGCCGGCGATCTACTTGCAATCCTTGTTTGTACGTAACAAAAAGGTTACCCTTGTCACATAATTGATTAAAAAGCCATTGCATCAAATGTCTTCATAATACTCTCCAAAACAAACCATAAACTTTATCATCGTTCAAGACCCAAATGCGTCCAATAACCCAAAAAGTATGTGTCATCCGATATCGACCAACGCTAGCGGTACAAACTAGATATATCGGACAAAACAAACGGTACTATCCAAACGGTACAAACTCAAAAACTGCCATTTTAGTGACCAACTTTCTGTCCCAAAACTGTCACCAAAAATGTTACTATACCGTCACTAGTTTGTTGCAAAACTGTCACCAAAGCTATGCTCCTTCCTCCCATTATAATTAGTGACACATAATCTGTCACCAATCTGTTTCTGTTTCAGTCACTAACCATCGGTACAAAGTAGAAGAAGCGGTACAAAGTCCAAGTAACCACCGGTACAAACTTGAACTGACCACGAGCACCAAGCAGCCAATCAAACTCACAATTCTCTTGGCACTTGGCAGAGAGTAGTACATACTCGTCATAAGCAGCAGCAAACGAGACAGCAGTACCATATGTGACCACGAGCAGTACCAAGATTGACCCTAGTATTACCAGTGGTACTAAGCTTATAAATCATCGGTACTAACATATGTACCAGCGGTACAAACACAAAGCTATCGGTACTAACTTAAGAATGAGCAATACAACCCATTGTTGGTCCCAATCAGTAGTACTCTTTCTTGTGGTCCATCATACCAGCAAACAAAACGAACTTGTGCGGTCCTCTTGTTCACGTCCTTGGCAGCTGTGTTTGCACAAATCGTCATTGGCAGCAGCAACAAATGTGAATCCTTGGCAGCTTTAAAGACCATGACAAACCATACTTCATGGTTCATTTACATTAACCATGACTTCTTTTAGGGTTTTCATAACCCCATAACCTGCTCTGGCATTGAATATTAGGGTTTGTTGGGAACTTTTGGGAACCCTAATATTTCCTGTTGTAACACCACGCAGCCAAGAAAACATTAACCTTAACCTTGACAGCGAGCAATATTGTACCATTGAACAGCCATCAAGTCCTTGTTGCAGCTTTGTACTCTTGTCACAATCACACAATATCTGCTATTCTTTAAATATGTCATGCTTCATGAAATCAATCATGAAAACTAATTTGACTTGCAATAATCATGTCGATCTAGTTCCTCCAAGTCGTGCTCACTACATCTCAGCTAGGGTTCATTGTTGGTCACGTACGTCGGACCTCCTCACCAAAGCCAGTCGAAACAATAATAATACTCACCCGTTATTATTACCAGATGTAATTAGCAGCTTGCGGACAACTATCATCTTCATAACATATTACGAATCTCAAAGCTTTCATTCTTGAATCACAAAACAAAACTTAAAAATAATACCTTTTCTGCAGCCAAATTCGTCATAGCATAACTTTTTATCAAAAGCTTATCTTGACGATCGCTCCGGTCAGATTGTAGATATATGTGTGTAGAACCTTCAGTTTAAATTTCGTGACGATCCAACGGTTAACGAATGAGTTATGACCGTTTTACCATGGCTGCCCAGAAAAATCCGAACTTAGAAACCTTTTTAGGGTTTCTTCTTCGTTCTTCACCATAAAACCTTGTAGATCCTGATTATAAAGATACTCTCCAGGGCTCTATTTACCACATGTTGAGAATCGTTTTTCTCATCTAGGATGTTAATAACAATGATTAAATAACATGCAGCGGAATACTAAAGAACATAATCAATGTTATGAACAAGGTTTTTATTCATAAACTAACTAATACATATAGATGTTGATCATTCATCTATTACTATGCTAACTAATATACACACACGTGTGTTCTTCTATTAGACTCTCATTGGAGAGATCTAACTATGATGGATACTAAACTAAATTCCCCCACCTCTCTTTATATACTAGAGAGGCTAGGGTTTACAAGAAAACCTAGCTTTGATAAGAAGCTAACTTAATATTGCACATTAAGTCCTTGTTGTTTTATCTTTCTTCTTTTCTTCATATGTGGTTTTGTAATCATCAAATCTTAAATCCCAACACTATCTTCTTCTCAGTCTTCAGTATATTTTTTAGACACCGAAATTCGTATTCAGGGTTTGGTATTTATAGGCTCTGGAATTTGGTCGATACGTCGTATTAAAAGAGTTTAATACGGCGTATTGGGGTTTCTTGGCATGGGCTCCACGATTATTATAGTCTAGAATATTCCATGACTTGTAATCGAATATGGCGTATGGATTTATTCTGGATACGGCGTATTAATCTTCTCTTCGTGGATGCTGAGTGAAGTTTAAGGCACGGATACACTGTATCTTCCTTGATGTATACGGCGTATAAGATGTCAGAATAGTAGTCTTCATGATTTCTTCGTTTAAGCCCCAACATGCGTGCCTTTTGATTATCTTTCACTCTTTGCTCGATAATTACTGCAAATAACGAATACAAGCAATTAAGTACCAATTCATACATAAATAATGTAAAATAAGCAATATAGCTGGGATAAATGTTGTTATAAAATAGACGTTATTTGATGTCATCAAATATCCCCCCACTTGAATCCTACTTGTCCTCAAGTATACTTTAGAAAAAGTTTTAGTTTATGAAAATGTGCCCTAACCGAAGTTGAGGATTTTCTGTTTAAGCATCGTTTTGTCTTAATCACCTATACATAACCAAGCTCCTCACGAAATATGGAAATGAAAAACACTCAGATCACTCAACTAATATAGGGTGCAACATTTAAGTAGTACGCTCAATTGCTCGGTCGTGATTAGCTTCATATCATAGGCTTGGCAAGGATACACATCTCCACCGCTAAAGCTAAGGAGAAACAAATCAAAAGATAAATTGGGTTAAGAAGGCTTAGGGTTGATCATTCAACAGTCTTTCACCATAAGTACTACACCAACAAGGCAGTTGTATTGTAGATACACGGCCGTAACGACGGAATAGACACATACAATCCGATCACATCCCTGTTCATGTTTAACCAGCCGTTAGGATGAAGAATGATATAGGGTAGGAAGCTTCTAACTTTCAGCGAAAGTCGTAAACCAACAAGGTGGCCAAATCACGCATACATGGTCGTAACCACGGAATAGACATGGATGACCCAATCCAACCTTGTTCGAGTAAAACTCAAGGTTAGTTGCTAGAAATAGGAAGAAAAATGGGTGTTAAATAAAATTCACAAAATAAATAGATCAAGCCAGCAAATAAGGTACGGTTGCTAGTAACTTTCCCTCGACCGTTTCATGACAAAGACTCGAACATAAAGACAAACGCCTCGATCACAGAAATAACAAAAACAACCTAAGTTGACGTCCCCATAGCGGTCAACTTCCCTTACATCCCGCTCTTTACAAACTTTTACAGAATAAGTGGTGATATCGACCACTTTTTACAAGACTTTACATCGTTGATTTTTGTAACGTATCAACGAATAATCGATCCTTCCAAGTAATTCCTTCGGTATAAACTTCTTTTAAACCGACTATTTTTCTTCCTTTTTTTGCAATACATCATAAATCTCGGTTCTTTACTATCATAATTCGTCTGGATAATCTTTTCTTTGTAATACTTCTTCTGCAGACATGATTTATAATCGCGAAAGTAGCGAAACTTACGAGCTATATATTTTTTCCATTACATTGTGCAATTTTCTGACCATTACATAGATAGAAAAATTTCACTTTGACACAGGAAATACAAGACTTTACATGAAAGCAACTAGCAACATTGATTAAAATAGGCTTAATCTACACGGTAGGTTAAGGTGTAAAGGTGTAACGAAACATATAATATGGTGTAGAAAAAGAAAGGAATGGCTTAACAGGTTGTTCTAGGGGATTTACTCTAAAAATGAAAGTAATCAAAGGGTTACACGGGAGTTAACTAACCAGTGTAGTTAGTTATTTTTACGACATGTAGGCTATCTGGTTTAATCCTAGAAATTTATCAGTTGAACATGTTTCTCCATCTAAATCCATAGTACTCATCATTGCGGTCTCGAGTAATATACCAGGCCAAGTTCTAAAGTCCACTACATCACTGGCACACTCATAATTTTGTGGAATTTTTAGGTAAACAATTGAAAACGGAATAGGCTTAATTCTCACAATATGTATCAAGGGTTATAGTGCGCTAGGTAATGTAACTAGTGATCTTTACAAAAGTCATGCTATTGTTTTTAAATTTGGCCTATTTTTAAGCACTTTGCATGTTATTTTGTAAAAAAGAAGACAAGTACGTTCTAATTCTCCACCCCCCACTTAAATCATATAATGTCCTTGTTGTATAGATAAAACAATAAAATAATAAAATAATAAGGGAAAATATAATTAGAACAGAAAACTCTCTGATGTTTTGCTCGTGATAATTCTCCAAGATGAGTTCTTGAGCAAAAAGTGTGTTGACTAGGGCTTTAGCATGCCTGGATAAGTTCAACACATGTCCTTTTCAGAATATATCATATCATAGTTTCAGCAAGGTCCTACATAAAAGATTAGAAGACAAGTGTAATTTCTATCTTGCTACAATGGTACAAGAAAATAATTAAACACACAACTGTACAGGGATCAATACGCCGTATCCCAAACCCTAGGATACGCCGTATGGTTCCTGTAAAAATAATTAATAACTGGAAATTAAATATTAAGTTTTAAAACTGATAACGTCCAAACACGTCTATACGTCATATCCAGAGGGGTTCAATACACCGTATAGAGTGTCTGGGAAGACAGACTCGTGCAACAAATAATTCAAATGCGTCAAACAATTAAAATGACCGGGTCGTCTCCTAGAAAGCACTTTTGTTTTAGCTGGTCTTTAAGTTCGACCCTTTTCCCTCTTTTCATTCATCTGGTGTTGTCACTACCCATCCTTCATCAATGAGACGTAAAATTTCTCGATAAGCATCGAGGCTATCCTTTGAATGGTTGAGGTGTTCGGACTCTTTTATGGTAATGTACTCCTCGTCATCATCGAATGAGTATTTCATCATCTTGAATCCTAATTTTGCAGTTTGATGGTTCAGGATTTGGATTACCCTTATGTTCTTCATGTCCTTGATTTTCTTGAGTTTCACCAACGTTGCTTGCTTCATAATTCCTTCCACATATGCGGTTGACGTCAAGATAAGGATTGCTAGTCCATTTGGTTTTCATATTCGCATATGGTCCCCGTCCAAAGTTTTCCATATAAGTAAATGGGGTGATCTCGTGAGCATTCACCTTCCACCAGCATTCTTGTAGTTTTACCAGTACTTCATAGTCTAGCTCGTGGAAGTTTTCAAAGTAGTTCTTCAACTATCCACAGAATTTTATCACCCCAGGAGTCGCGTCTCCCCACGATCCTTTAATTTTAGCCTTACGTGCTAAGGTTTCATCATTTAGTTTCCCATTAGCTAGTTCATTATACCACTTGTGATCCTGGAAATAGGTTATGCTTCCTACTTGAACCATTCTTGGTAGTTTCCCACCATTACAGAACCCATCAATATCAGAAGTGCATGCGGGTATCTTAGTTTCTCCACTCTTAAAGCGGTATGGTTCGCATATATGATCACATAGTTGGTATGGTACCCCATTTTCTGACCACGGTTCTTCGGTATCTTTTGCTTTATCATTATTCAACTCTCATTCATATTCATCATAAGTTTTGAAGTTTTGGATATCATAAGTGAATAGATCTGTGTCGATTTTTAGAAGAAAGTTGAATTCGCAGAATGCCTCTCATAAGGGTGTCTCAAAGTCAAACAAGTTTCCTTTTATCTTAAAGATTTCGGGATCACTGTCCGTTTCGTTTGGGTTGTCATCCTCCTTGGATTCTTCTTCTTCATCATGATCAGAAAGATGGTGGAATTTTAGAATAAACTTTTCGACCATGTTATCCCAAGTAGTAATTGAGCCTATACACTCCTTTGTAAACTATTCACTTGCAGCTCCTGCGAGTGAAACAGGGAAAACACTAAGTCTAAATCGGTCTTGAGTCAACCCATTAATTTTGATTGGCCCAACAACTTTTAGAAATTTATCGATGTGTTTAAACGTGTTTTCCCCAATATTCCCATTAAAAGCATAATCGCGTATTTTCACCAACAATGTTCCTTGTATTTCAACGATACATTTCTCGACCATTCTTCCTTTGTTATCAATAGAGACGAAGTTCTTTCGGGTAGCGGTATTGTAGTCGTTTGGTTCCGCCATGGTGGTTTGTTAGTCCACGGTTTCCTGAAATTAAGCACAAATAATCAGTAGGATGTGCCCTTGGGGAAGGGAACACATAAAATAGGAAATCATTAATAGAAAAATTGTGTTTGCTACTATTTTAGATGACAGATACGCCGTATTCAATTAGTATAGGTCTGTTGAATGCCAGTACCCCGTATTGGATTCACAGAATACGCCGTATTGTTTAAAAGAATAGATACGTCGTTTAGACTGTAAAACTCAATACGCTGTCCTAAGCAGAAGGTTAGATATGTCGTATCCAACTGGTAGATACGACGTATCAGGTGATTAGTCAGAACAGAATACTTTTAAAAACAATTAAATGCGAGAATTTAAACAAACAATTTAAACACACAATGCGAATAAATACAAACAGAATTTAAATAATTAGATTACACTAAACTAAACTAATTAATGGTTAGAAATACTAATAAGAATAAGGTTTAATTAATTCACTCCCCGGCAACGGCGCCAAAAACCTGATGTGCTGTCGTGTAGGGTCAATTATTTGATTATCAAGTTTTAAATTTATATTTAGCCGAGAAACCTAAAATAATACCCGGTCAAGATTGTGGAAACCTACAATACGTGATAGGTTCTTTGATCGTTTAAGCTCGAGGTTGTTTAGACCTCATCTAGGATAATATAGTAACAATGATATAAATTGCACATCGGAAATAATAAACACAAATCAAAGTTACTTCAAGGTTTTTCTTTATTAATCAACATAACCCCAAATACTATTTGATCATAATAGATCGGTTACTCTAAGTATTAAGAAGGATCAAAGATCCTTGAGGCTAAACTCTAGACGTCTACACTAATTATACAAATGTGTACACACACACTTTTGTATCTAGTCGACTCTCATATGATGAACACACACTTTTCTGAATGCTTAAAACAATATGCCTGGACCTCCTTTTATAGCATAAGGAGTCAAGGCTTTACATGGAAACTATTAAAAGATATTAATGAGTAAATCAATTAAATATTCATCTTTATCTCTTCATC
This sequence comes from Tanacetum coccineum, assembly GCA_026074375.1. Classification (NCBI taxonomy): domain Eukaryota; kingdom Viridiplantae; phylum Streptophyta; class Magnoliopsida; order Asterales; family Asteraceae; genus Tanacetum; species Tanacetum coccineum. The sequence goes on along the minus strand of BQNB010035312.1, from coordinate 1,101 downwards.
TTTATCTCTTTTTGACCAAATCTTTATTTTCTTCTACATCTTGTATAATCCCACAATGACGACTTTGGTCCTTTTGTTTCCATCTTGTTTCATTCGTGTTTTGTCTTATCAACTCAAATATAATTCCCAACAAAGATGGAGTTCGCGGTAAGTAGGGTGTCGAACACTAAGAGTGGAACATTAATCCTATATTCTATCGGTATTTTAATTAGTTCTAATTAGTCTATTTACTGGTTAAACCTATGCTATATATGTTGTCTAATGATATGTGGGTTTTCAGCATGAGAGACTGGCACAGGTTTAGTGGAGACAAATATAAATTCAATACACAATAAACACAAAAAAAGAAAATCAAAAGATAGAAAAGTGGTACAAGCCAAATGATAGAAAATTGTATTAGCCATATTAAATCCAGTTCAATGTCGGTTTGTTTGTTTTAGTGTAATGATTTACTTATTTCGAAGCGGCATATCATTCTTAAGACTTAGGCGGGACATCATCCTGAGACCTAGACACGATTAATCCTGTCACAATTAACGCATCCGCATAAAGCATCCTTTAGTTTAATTATAATCTATCTTAGGGAATCAAAGCAGTGGTGATCCTGTTAAAACCCTAGCCCAACGGGACTTTACCCACTTATTATTTGACGATGTTTTATATACTGGTAGTCCACTATTCAAATCTTTACCAGTTAAATAAGAGCATGATTGCTGAAACATAATTCAAAGACAAAGACAGAACGTTATTTGTGATCCTATTGGTCCAGTAATATAAAACACGATATGGAGAGCTATCCCGGCATCTAGATTATCCGTATCACTAGATCCAGTTGAATGATAGGTAGCATATTCAAACATATAAACAAGTATGAGGTGATAAACATAATTAAACAATCAACGATAAATTAAGAAATCTATTTTAAAACAAACCAAACTGTTATCCCACTAATTTAATCCATTACACAACAATAATCTTTACCAATATGCTAGAAAATAATAAGAAAACTTAGAGAGAGAAAGTAGAGAGAGAAACAAGAAAGGAAGATTAGATTAGAGAATAGGTGGATTACAAGTGATAGAAATGTAACCAACACCCTTC
>BQNB010035311.1:3931-50955 GCA_026074375.1 Tanacetum coccineum | reverse complement strand
AAAAGCCTTTTCAAAGTCCACTTTAAAAATGAGGAACTTCTTTTTTTGTTTTTTATACCACTCAATGATTTCGCTTAGAATAACGGGGCCATCAAGAATTTGACGACCAGCAATAAACGCCGACTGTTCCTTGCTATCAATTAGCTAAAATCTTGGTAATGATCTTATAGTGTATACCAATAAGCGAAATAGGGCGAAAGTCAGTGATTAAGGTAGGGTTGTTGACCTTTGGGATAAGGGTGAAAAACGAAGAATTAGCACCATTAGGCATAACACAAGAAGCAAAGAATAAGTTAACAAAATCATATAGATCCTTATGAATAGTGCCCCAATACTTCTTCACAAACGCAAAAGAGTAACCATCCGAGCCCGGAGCTTTACTACTTCCACAATCCCAAACGGCTTCCTTAATTTCCTCAAGGGTAACCTGTCTTTCAAGAGTTTCTCGATCCATGCAATTAAGGGAATGAGAATGAGGAAGGTTAGAGAACATAACCTGTGAATCTTGAGCTTGGAATTTCCTTTTATAGAATTGAAGGAAGGCATCCTTGATCAAACAAGGGTTCGTGATCCAATTTCCTTCAACCATAATCCCATTGATCATCTGATTCCGCCTTTTTTGGTTGATGAGCCCATGGAAGAATTTGGAATTTTCATCCCCTTCTATATCCCATTTGACATGAGCTTTTTGAATAATATCCATTGAAGCAAACTTATCGATCTTTTCAATTTCTTGAAGAAGGATGAGGCGGTGATCATTGTCGGAAGGCATAGCGGATCCCTCATCAATCCTTTTCTCAATTGAATTAATTTCCTCAAGAGCCACGGTTTTTCTGTTTCTTTCCAACGTCTTGATGTTGTTGCTCCATTGTTTGATCTTATCCTTGAGGCGGCGAAACTTTTCATGACATTTGAGATTAGAATCAAGCAATTCCCATTCCTCTTTAATGAGGTTATCAAAACCATCTCTCAGAAGCCATGAGTTATACAATTTGAACGGAGTGGGACCAAAATCAGTTTTGTCAATATGAAGAAGGATAGGGTTATGATCAGACCATAACCTATCGAGAGCAGTAATCCGAACATCTGGGAGCCGAATAGTCACATCTTCTGAAATAAGGAAGCGATCAAGTTTACTAAGCTTAGTACCTGCTTTATTCATCCAAGTAAAAGAGCGACCACCAATAGGAAGATCGACTAAACCTGTGGAATCAATGAAAGAGTTAAAATGATCAGCTTCAATACTATTCAAAGTAGTACCAAACCTTTCTTGTGCGTTTCTGACAGCATTCATGTCTCCAAACATAATATAGGAGCCATTATGGTGATGCATGAAGTCTGTGAGTCTATTCCATAAGGCAAGTTTAGAAACATGATCTTGTGGGCCGTAAATATTCACCATGAAACAGTCTCCCACTACATTCTTCCAATTCCCTTTGATAATAATAAACGAGTCGTCACACCAAATAGAATTCTTAGAGAACATATTGGGGTCCCATATAGAAATAAGACCACCTGAGAGACCACGAGCCATACTACAAGCATAATCAAAAGCATAGTTACCCCACATAGATTTAATTCGAAATGGCTCAAGACGAGTCATTTTTGATTCTTGAATCCCAAGAAAATGCACATTGTGTTTAAGGCAAAGGTCCTTTATCCACATGCGTTTTCTTCATCCATTTTTATTTTTAGCCTATGACGTTATTTGGAACGTGGAATCTTTTTGATGGTCATATTACAAGTTTGCGCAAGTAAAACGTGAATAGAGAAAGAGAAAACATGTGATCGTATTATGTAAAAAAAAGTGACAGTCTATCTTGCGTATATAAATATCGTTCTTTTCCAGTCTTTGTTCAATTTTATAAAATATAGACTTTATATACATTCACATAAACTTACATTTGAGTGCCTGGGTGGTCGTGGCATTCATATCATAAGCAGAAGCAAAAGAGCAGGTAGAGGTTTATCGAGTTCCCAATTACTTCAACTTAAAGTAATTTGTATGTTATTTATCTTAGATCATATACAATTTACTTCAAGCATTTCATATTCACCATCAACAAGTCTTACATTTACACAAATTATACACATGCATTTGTGTGAAAATAAGTGCTATATTTGTTTGTTTAAGCAAAACTTCAAGATCTTCTATATATAACCAGTGAACCAACTATCAAACACTCGAGTTTTAGACTAAATGCATGATCGTGTATACATGTATGCAAAACAGGACAAATTTTCTAGTTTAATTTTATACAACATTTACTAGATATAACATGAATATGGTACCTGCTCATGATATGTAAAATCAAGTTCACACCTTAATAGATGCTTGAAATGTTTTTTTCTATAAAAAATTGGCAAAAATCAATGTCTACTTCTTTTCTCTTTGAAGTTGAAATTTGAATTTGAATTTTTATTCTTTTTTTTATCATTTAATCATATGATTTTATATAAAAAAATACATGAATGTATTTATGGTTATTTTAAATATCAATTTAGAATGTACACGTAATAAAAAGTGTTCCTATAAAAAAAACTTAAATTATAGTTATGTTATGAAACATGTATGACATTCGATCTGTCTTATGCAGATTTTACGTGAAAAATGAGAAATTCAATAAATCAGTGATTTAATTCATTGTCATCAGGTTTGAGTCTATGCTTTTTCAACTCGGTGATTAGATCTGTCATCAATTTTTCCAAACAAAAAACCATTTCCATCCCAAAACATTCATCATTAGTTGGTCTCACGGGCGTGTTTCGCGAAACAATCCCTTTCCATTCTAATTCTGAGTACATAGTGTTTCGTCCTACACTCATCGCACTTGATATTTTTTATTCCGCTCCGGGGGAGCTTTGGAATTGGAAACATCCCAAGTCTATAGATTTTCAAGTCAAGTGCGGCTTTAGTGTACGTGACTCATATATTATCCCAATCAGCTCAAATGAGATCACTAGCTCGGAGGAGTACACTTGTGTTGTGTCCATCAAAGACGGAGTGGCCCCATAAGACAAACATTCTTATTGTGACAAGTGATAGATTTGCCCACCCTTTAATCCGCATTCCATGGTGGCTGCTACCCTTGGATGGTGGCATCCACCCACTAGTGTAAGATGCGAATATCCCCGAAGAATCAAAATTTCGAGAATGTCTTATGCGTTTACTTTGTTAGTAAGCAAAATTATCGAACAAAATGAGTAACACAACCCGCACAAGTAGACTATCAAGTTTTTTTTTCTGAATAAAACTAAATAAATAGAATCAAACATATATTGTTCAAAATGTGTATAAAAGTGTTCCCATTCTCAGGAAGATTTATTCATGCCCTACAAAATGTCAAAAAATTGGAATGGAGATTTTGATGACAAGATTGGTCTCGATAATGAGGTGAAAGCAACCAACAGATAATTACCACACACTGAAGTATATCAGCCGGAACATAAGTATTTTCCTTAACTCGCAATCAGATGGTTTATGAGAATCATTGTGATGCGTAAAATACTATTAATTTTGTTTTAGTTTTTAGTTCCGTTTTAGTTTTTAGTTCAAGGATTAAGTCAATTGGTGGTTTGTGAAACTCATCGGGTAAGTTTAGTTCATGTAGACTCTCCTTGATGGTAACCTTATTCGAATTATTATGATTAATAACGAGAGTACTCTTTAATACATTTGTGTTTCGCTTTTAATTATCACCGTTCACACGTGCTATAGATTTCTGACTACTAACGAGAGTACTTAATATGAAGTCGTGGTTCGCTTGAATATCATCGTTGTTTAACACGTGGTAATAACGATTAAAATTGTGATTGATGACGATACTACTTTTTAGTGAAGTCATGTTTCGAGTTTTACTATCATCGTTTAACACGTGCTAATGACGATGTTTTGCTTTATATGAGATACAAAATTTATTGAAGTAGATTGTGTGTATGTTATCTAAATGTTGTATCATTTTCACAAAGTTTATTTTTAGATGTGTCTAATTTTTGGCTATTTCATTTTAAGTTTCCTTTTTTCATATGAGATGAATACATTTTTCTAAATGAAATTTACATTCAGTAAATTTATCAAGCATTGCAAATCATATATTTGAAAAAGGTAGACAAGTAAAATGAATGTAAAAGAGAAAAAAGAAATAGAATAGTTGTGTAGATATACTTCATAAATAGGTTTTTATTTTTGAAAAAATTGGATAAGTTCAAATTTATTTTACTAAATGAATGGACTTGTTTGGGGTTTCATCAAAATCCATCCCGAAGTGAAAACCGGTGGCTCGGCTTCCGAGATGGGGGGTTTTTCTTTTGCCGAAGTGAAAACCGATCCGTCGGCCTTCTTGTCAAAAGTTTTTTCATCCCTTTTGATTCCTCGCAGTTAAAGTCTCGGGATTTTACCATATTTTGATGTTATGTAATTCTTTTTGTTGACTCTATTGTACTTTAAGTTTCTAGCGTCTTGCTAGACTCTTTTTATATTTATTCCATCTTTTCCGTTAAAAAAAAATGAATGGACAAGTATTAAACAAAAGTATGAACATTGAAATATTTGTTTTGCTAACTATAACATTAGAGGAAGGTTATATTGAAAATCATCCTTTTCTTGGATACTGGGGGACACATCTCAGCCATCCATCTAAAAACAATCAAGGGGTGAGATTAAATACACTTTTATTAATTAAAAAAAAGAAAAATTCATAAAAAAAGCGGAGGGACATCTTTGTCATTTTACCTCACACCTTCCACTCCTCAATCATCACATCCCGTCCCATTCTCAGATTTACTTTTTTCTCTCTCCAAAACACACACTAAAAACACACACAACACACACTTTCTGCACCGATTAAAAAAACACACTAAAACATAGACATCATCAATAATCATTTACAAATCGCATCAAAAATGAAAGAAAAAGATGTCGATGATGCTGTTGAAGAAAAAATCTTAACGATTGAGCTTATAGATGAAGCTTCGAGTAAAAAAAGCTAAATACAAGCTTAACATCACTAATTCAGGTGTAAAACACTTTATTTGCATATTTTAATGTTATTTATGCATAAATGGTGAAGCCTACTGTTTATATTATTTGTGATAAACATATTGTGATTTTTGTTTAAGTTATTGTGTTTATACAGTTTATAATGAAGATATTTTGATGATATTTTGATATTTTGTGATGTTATAGTGATAAGTAAGCTTTAGATCGAGTATGTTGATGTTTATGAAGAAAATATGTTGATGATGACGTGTTAGTGAAAAATCAAATATGATAAGTTTCCTGAAAAAATTGCAAAAACTTATATACTATATCATATATGATATAAGTTAGGTTTCAACCGTTTGTTAAGATTTTGTTGATATTATTGTTTGAAAAGTTAGTTGTGTGTATAATATCATATATGATAATCTGCTTGAAAGTTAATTTATTTACCATTATAATGTATCATATATGATTATGTGCTTGAAAATTGAATCAAATCTTCTTATTTGTGTAGAGAAGGTTGTTTTCAAGGCATCTTGAACATCACAAGCATCCAAAGGCCCAAGAAGCTCATGAATTTTTATTTCACGTTCAAAATGTATTCTCCGTTTTTTTCTTGTAATCTCCGTATGGAGTTTTGACGTCTACGGACGATTTTGTAAACCATTGGAAACCGGTACAATGTCTTGCTAAAATGGTTTAACTTTCTTGGTATTATGTCATGATTTTTTATGCTGAAATAAAAATGACGAAACATTTACGGATGCGATTTTCGATATTATGTCTATTTTGTTTAAGTTTTATTGCACACATTCATAATCACTTCTAAATAAAAGCATAAGAATAGAAAACATGTTACTATTTTCTAAACATCAAGTATGATGGTTAGATAAATTAGTGATGATCATGTTAAATCGTATGTGATTTTTTAAAGAAATCACATATGATAGCTTGCTACTAACTTGTAAAATACAAATATCACATTTGATATATAATAGATTCACATTTATGTAAGATCCAAATCAACCAAAATCAAGTAAAAGAGAATTTCTAACAGTTGTCCATATAAAAATTAAACATTAAACAGATTACTTTCAAATATCACATATGATCATTGTAATGAAAACCAAAAAAATGTAAAATCATATATGATTTCCTAACATCAACAAAGTCTTCTTATTCTTGAAACAAGCCTTCTTCTTCTTCTTGAACCAAGTCTTCTTCGTCTTGAACCAATTTTTTTTTCTTGAACAACAACTCTAAAAATATAAAATGAAAAAAAAAATAGTTGTTTCATGACATAATGCAAATATAACATGTGATATCATATATGATATATCAAACAAAATAACCTCAATTATAAACACATTAACCCAAGCTAAAATCACATATGATATATTTCATATCAACTCAAAACTGCTTATTGTTAACTAATAACACTACAACAATCTGTTGACTTCGGGTCGACATACTCGACCCAAAAAAACAAAAAGAATCGACCCAAAGGTCTAAGGGAAACTATCTAATAATATAGCTTATTTACACTAACTCTCATCAAAATAAGCTAATAAGCTAGCTTATAATTCAGCAAAATAAATTCAGATGATGATGATTAACAAACCTATTTACATAAATCACATAATAAGTTACTTATCTCTAACAACAATTAATTTAGATCATTCGTTCAAATAAGCTGAATTATAAGCTCATAAATTTAAATGATGATAAATTAATAAGCTTATTCACATCAAATAAGCTAAAATAAAAAGTTGAAGAATGAGATAATCGATTCAAAATAAGATAATCGATTGAAGATCGGTTGATTAGTTTTTTGTGTTGATAGATCGATTCTTTGTGGATCGGTGTAGAGAGAGAAAAAAAAGATTGTGCTGAAGAAAACACACACTATGTGTGTGTATCAAATGAGGTGGTTATAGAAAATATAAGTACATATATTGTACAAAAATACCCCTCTAGTATAAATAGGCAATTTAATCTCATCCATTAGATGAGATGAAGATGAAAGGTGAGGATGAGTCTCCCGGTATCCAAGAAAATTTTGGTATCCAAATGAACCTAAATCATAACATTAATGAATTTATATATATCATGATTATACACATACAATTATTATCTTTAACAAACATGGAATATGATGTTAAAAAAGGTATATTTGTTGTTCATATATCGTTATTTTATATTTATACAATAATTAAACATAATTCATAAAGTCGTAGCTCAAAAATTTTTAAAAAAATACAAATTAAGTTGTTTACTCCTAAAAAAAAATAAAAGAAAATACTATTATGTCCTTTAGTTTGGAAAACAAGATATGAGAAAAGGACACATGATGTTGAAGATGAGATGACAATCTAGCAAACGCACAATGTGGATAAAAGGTGTGTTTAACTTATTTCAATTGTTTGGAAATACTTTTATTCAACATGCCTCTTATTTTTGTTAAATGGTTTGTCTAACGTACTCAAGTCATGTTTTTCGTGACACATAAGGATGAGATGCAATATTTCTCACATGTACTCCAAGACCAATAAACTTGTTTTAAAATTTTATAAAATCATGATTACTTTACTTTTTTACATGATTCAATAAAATAGATCACACGTTTATTGTGACATTTTTGGTGTTTTCACCAATGTGAATTTTGCTTGGAATTTTCCACATGTAAGTGCTAGTGCAAAAGTGACCATTATGTTACCTATATTTTATTTCAAATGAGACTTGAAATTTGTTTTCTTGTTTTTTATTAAGTTTTTTTTTAATATAATGTCAAAACTGAAAAGGGGAAAATGAAACTTTAAGATACAAGGAATTCATTTACATCCATTTTTATTTTTAGCCAATGACGTTATTTAGAATGTGGAATCTTTTTGAAAGTCATATTACAAGTTCGCGCGAGTAAAATGTGAAAAGAGAAAGAGAAAACATGTAATCGTATTATGTAAAAAATGACAATTTATCTTGGGTATATAAATATCGTTATTCTACTGTCTTTATTCAACTTTATAAAATATTGACTATACATACATTCACATAAACTTGCATTTGGGTGGTCGTGGCGTTCATATCATAAGCAATAGCAAAAGAGCAGGTAAAAGTTCTTCGAGTTCCCTGTTACTTTAACTTAATGTAATTTGTATGTTATTTATCTTAGAGACTTAGATCATACTGTATACAATTTTCTTCAAGCATTTCATATTCACCAACTCTTACATCCACACAAATTAAACACATGCTTTTGTATGAAAATAAGTGGTACTATCAAACACTCAAGTTTTAGACTAAATGCATGATCGTGTATACAACCTTTATTCGATGTAAGATGAATATGATTTTTGCTCAGTTGCTCATGATTTGTAAAATCAAGTTCACACCTTTTAATAGATGTTCGACATGTTTTTTTCTAAAAACAAAATTGGCATAAATCAATGTCTACCTCTTTTCCTATGAAGTTGTAATTTAAGTTTTCATTTTTCCTTTTTTTTACCATTTAATCATATGATTTTATAAAAAAAATACTGTGTCATACATAAATCTATTCATGGTTATTTTAAACAATATTATAGAGTTATGTTATGAAACATATATGACATGTTCGATCGGTCTTATGCAGATTCTACGTGGAAAATGGGAAATTCAATAAGTCAGCCATCTGATTTGTTATCATCAGGTTTGAGTTTATGCTTTTTCAACTCGGTGATTAAATTTGTCATCAATTTTTCCAAACAAAAAACCATTCCATCTCAAAACATTCATCATTGGTTGGTCTCACGTGCGTGTTCCATGAAACAATCTCTTTCCATTCCAATTCTAAGTACATAGTGTTCCATGAAACAATCCCTTTCGCCCTTGATATTCTTTATTCCGCTCCAGGGGAGCTTTGGAATTGGAAACACCCCAAGTCTATAGATTTTCAAACCAATCTCGGCTTTAGTGCACGTGACTCATATATTATCCCAATTAGCTCAAATGAGATCACTAGCTCGGAGGAGTATACTTGTGTTGTGTCCATCAAAGATGGATGCCCCATAATGACACATTCTTATTGCGACAAGGTGATAGATTGCCACCCTGTCCCGCGTTCCATGGTGGCTGCTACCCTTGGTGGTGGCAACCACCCTCTGGTGTGTATGCTGCCGAATATCCCGATGACTCAAAATTCGAGGAGTATCTTAAGCGTTGTTACATTTGCAGCAAAATTATCAAGCAAACGAGTAACACACCCGCGCACAAGTAAGACTATAACGTTTCTATGAATAAAACAAAATAAATAGTATCAAACATATATTGTTCAAAATGTATATGAAAATGTACCCTTTTTACATGAAGCTTTATTCATGCACTTACGAAATGTCAATAAATAGGAATGGAGATTTTGATGACAAGATTGGTCTCGATAATGAGGTGAAAGCAACAAACGAGAATAAGGACAACAAGTAGAAGTCGTGAACATAAGGTTTCTCCTTGAAGTTGCAAGTTAGTTGGTTTATGAGAATTTATTGTGTTGCAATTTTATGTTAATTTTGTTTTAGTTTTTAGTTCAAGAATTAAGTGAATGAGTTGGTTTGTGAAACTCGTCGGGCAAGTTTAGTTCATGTAGACTCTCTTTTATGGTAACCTTATTCGAATTATGATTAATAATGAGAGTACTTTTTAATAAAGTCACCTTTCTCTTTTAATTATCACCATCACATGTGCTAACTGTGATTAGAATTTTCACTACTAATGAGCGTACTTATTAATAAAGTCATGTTTCGCCTTAATTATCATCGTTTAACACGTGGTAATGACGATTAAAATTATGATTGATGACGACACAAATTTTTAGTGAAGTCTGTAATTTGGTGTGAAATATGTTCTCTTCCATTCCATATAAACGATACATAATATATAATACAAAGAATATTCTAGATGTGGGCTTAGCCCAAATACATGCCTAATTAAATACAATAGGCTAACACTCCCCCGCAGTTGGAGCGAGAGGACACCGGACGCTCAAACTGCTGCGAAACTCTTTAAACAAAGCAGAAGGTAATCATTTGGTGAAAATATCCGCATAGTGATAACGTAACGGAACATGAAGAACCCGAACCTGCCAGCAGCAACCAAATCCCGAACAAAATGAATGTCAATCTCAATATGTTTCGTACGCTGATGCTGAACCGGATTAGAAGACAAATCCATCGCACTAACATTGTCACAGTAGACAAGCGTAGTAGAAGACAAGGGTGTAAGTAACTCACGTAAAAGGTTCCTCAACCAACAAGTTTCTGCAACATCATTGGCAACACCACTTTAAGAGTATCAATCCCACATGGCTGCACATATATCTTTGAATCATCAGTTGCTATGTGAATAATAAAGTGTTGTTACTTTCACATAACCATCCAGATAGATATACTATTGCCCAGCTATGGCGCAAATATCATAAAAAAAATGATTTAGGAAGTATTATGAATTACGAAAGACACTTTAACCAACTTCCAAAACTAGTCATTTTAGCCCATACAGATAAACCACAATTCAAATCAACCTATTTGTACACAGATCGTTCCAAAGTACGCATTGTAATGCAAACAAGGCACGGATATGTAAAACAGTCGAGAAAACAAGGATTAAACTGCCCTGGCTGCAAACTGATCATTTTGCCCCGCTAAGATGCAGATAATCTCAAGCATTGCTCAAATCCATTCAGACCCTTTCAATTTCTATCATCACAGCCTAATTATATTATTAACGTACATATTTTACTGATAGATTACTTATGATATTCTTAGTTGGTATTAGCTTTTCAGAACGTTAGATGGACATATGTAAATTTTGTTCAAATTTCTACCAACTTGTGCGGTTCAGCATTTCCGCATTCCGATATTGCTTTTGATTTGCAGGCTCTTTTATATGGATTTTCATGATTATATTTTCTGCCTGCATTGATTATTAATCATTTAGAAGAACTTGGATGACTAATTTATATGTTAGGCAAGTAACGTACAATTGTGCTTGACCGCTACGTAGCGATGCCATTGAAATAGGAGCAACATTTCAAACATATATATAAACAAGAAATCTTATCAAACAAGATAACGAACCAAAACTGCCATAGGCACATGGTAATTTATGTTCCGGAATTCGCCAATCACTTGACTAATCAGTGAATGTATCCTCCTGCATAGACAAGCACATAACAAGTGATTTATCATGTGTTATATTTAGCAGTGATACGTGATTACTGCATTACCATTACTTGTCAAAACTGGTATTTACATATATTACATTATCAAATCCTATTCCATAACCACATTAAACATATCTTTTTACCAAACAACATTTCAGACTTAAGATTGCTTTTCAGATGGCATTATGCATAATTTTCTGCTCAAGTAACTGATGAGACTATACTATGATAACCAATCTGCTATCCTTATAGCTAAAAAATCAACTTTTTCGTGAAATGAACAATTACATAGAAGTTAATCATCATTTTGTAAAAATCAACTTGTACTTAAATTCCAATCTTCCGGGTAGAATCTAAAAAACGTTGAGCTGAATAGTCTTACGTGGCATAGTAGATGACAAGGCCTCTCTTCTTCTTTTGCATCATGTTGTTTGTATCAGAAAGAGTAGGCATCATGTTACGTGCGATTAATACAGGCAGGAAATTGGTGTTTAAATTTTATCAAATAATCACATATATGATGAAACAAAGTATGTTTAAATTATATAAACCGGAAAGTTTCAAAATAATCTTACAAAAAGTGAGCTTATGAAACATAAGTATAAATATAAATAAGCGATAAGCCGGCTGTATAAGCCAAAACAAACAGCCCTTATTTTTTGAGTAACTATAGTTTCCGACCTTTTGGCCAACTAATCCACGGGGTTTGAGCCCACCGACACACACTCAGACTCAAACCAAGTAAAGCACTCCCCTTTTTCATACTTGAAATAAAAACATATACATATTAAGATTACGTGATACCGACATAAATTAAGGTTCATACACAGTCACCGCGATACGCCAATTACCAAAATTCACATATAATACAAAAAAGACTAGTCGATTAATAATGTAAGGGGGTGTTTGTTTCGTCTTATATAGCAGGCTTGTGACCTATGTGGTTTTGGGCTTATGTTTCATAAGCCCACCGTTTGTGGCTTATTTTGAAACTTTTTGGTTTATATAAGCTTATTATGACATGATAAGCCGAAACATTTTAAAATAAGCCATAAAAAGTGAGCTTATGAAACACAAGCCAAAAAGTTTCAAATTACATTTCCCTCTCAATTCAATTCAACCTCAACGTGTTAATTTTCATGTCGGTTTGTGATACCCACTTAGGCCCCGTACATATTATGGTTCATATACAGTCACGGGGACACGCCATTTAGCAAAATTCACATATAATACAAAAAACGCTAGTCGAATAATAATGAAAGGGGGTGTTTGTTTCGTCTTATATAGCGGGCTTATGACTTATGTGGTTTTGGGCTTATGTTTCATAAGCACACCTTTTGTGGCTTCTTTTGAAACATTTCAGATTATATAAGCATATTATGACATGATAAGCCAAAGAGTTTCAAAATAAGCCATAAAAAGTGAGCATCTGAAACACAAGCCAAAACCAACTAAGTTATAAGCCCGTTTTATAAACCAAAACATAAAAATGAGCTTATGCAACACTAGTTGAAACCAAATAAGCTATAAACCTCCCAATTGTTTTCAACAATTGACCTAAAATTCAATTATACCTAAAGTTCAATTATACCTAAAATTAGTCTTTTTTCACTTATTCATATTTTACTAAAAAAATTGAAAATGACTAACGCATCTAAACCTGAACCCAACTCATATAAACCCGAACCAAATCCATCTATACTCATACCCATTTAGACCCAAACACATCTAGACCCATGACCAAACCCGCCTATTTTGCCAACTCTAAGGCCACCGCACATAGTCTCAAACTAGGTAAAGTTCTTCCTTTTTTCATACGTTTTTAAAAAAGCCATGGAAAGCATTCAAAAACCGTCACGAGATACCCAGTTAGGCCGCGTAGATAATACTAACTCACATGTACTACAATTAACCAATTAAATCATATCAATTTATAAACTAATTACATTTCCCTCAATAAAAAATTTCAACCTGAGGGGTCGGGTTCGGAAACGAATCCCCGCCGCGCCCAAACGGATCATCCATCGCTTCAAGATCCGATTTTGAAATAAACCCACCAACACTCCCATACCCATACTTAGCCTTATGATTCTTCTGCCATGCAATAACAGAGCACAACAAAGACACGGACTTCCCGGTACCAGTAGGCGACTCAAGCAACGCGTGGAAATGACCATCTCATTGAGAGCGATCGAGGGTGGCGATCACGCGGGACATGAAGGACATCCGTATTGGCTATTGGTAATTATACTAAAAGTATCAAAAAGGCTAAAAACTATATTCAAGAGCTAGTTTCTTTCTCTTTCTATTTTTCCTCGTTCTCTTTAAAACTTTATTTAGATCATTATGTGTGTGATTTGATATTGTTTATGGAGACCTACAATCTTCAATTGGTTACATGTAATACATGTAATAATAATGCATAACCACTAAAGTTAAACTTTGTAATAACATGTAATAAAAACAATTGAATTATTTTAAAATACAAAGTATATATTGGTTTTACTCATACACGTAACAAAAATCAAGGCTCAAATATGAAAGCCGTAGTGCAAAAGACACCGAAATTACCAAATTCGGGTCATCCAAAATGGAAAGTTCGAGGCTTGTGTGAAAAAAAAGGCTAGCTAGAAAATGAGTGGCTAGGGGTGGAAACGAGCTGATCCGAGCTTGAGCATGTCAGAGCTCGAGCTCGGCTCGTTTATTTTTTAGAAAGCTCGAGCTCGAGCTCGGCTCGTTTCGAGCTTTAAAAGTTGAGCTCGAGCTTGGCTCGTGGTATGATATATAAAGCTCGAGCTCGGCTCGGGCTCGACTCATTTGTGATGTACTTATAAATAATAAAGCTTGTCTTCTTAAACTTACTTATTCGAGCTCGTTTATCTAAAGCTCCTCGTTTATTTTTTGAGCTCGTTTATTAAATGAGCTCCAATTTAGGCTCGAGCTCGGGCTCGAGCTCGTTTAAGCTCGGCTCGTTAAAGCTTTTTACCGATCCGATGAGTGGCTATATCTAGAATTATAATCCAAGAAATTAAGGCTATATCTAGTTGGCTTTGTAAGGATATCTATTGTAACCTTCATTAGAAGTCTTCTTACATAACCATGACCAATCAAAGTTCAAGTCAACACAACTACTATATAGAACATACGAGAGCATTACATAAATCATCCATGTGGTTTACCGGATCTAACAGATTTGGTCCTTGTGCTTCTTTTTCATCGGGTTTGGTCCTTGTGGTTTTAATCCATTGCGGGTTTGGTCCCTTGTGGTTTTGATCCCTTGCGGGTTTGGTCCCTTGGTCAAACTAAGGAAATGTTGGTCAAGGGACCAAACTCGCAATGGATTAAAACCACAAGGACCAAACCCGATGAAAAATAAGCACAGGGAGCAAATCTGTTAGATCCAACAAACCATAAGGACGATTTATGTAATTCTCTCTAGAACATACATATTTCAACCTAGTTAAAGTTGAGCCTGGTATCTTCGTTTTTTTGCGAAACCATATGACATGCCTTAACTTGTACAGCCTTCACTGCACCCAAAGACGTGTCAACTAAACCCTTTCCAACAGACTAAAGAATGGCTATCGTATGGGGCCGGTGCCGGTGACGGGTCTCGGTATGGTTGGCTTGTGTAAGGTTGGTTAAAATAGTAGATTGTGACCATAAGTTCATTTGTTGGTTTGATGGTGGAGTATTTCCGAGCATAAACGTGCCTTCGGGTGTCGAGGGAGTGCTTCGGGTAGTTTTTTGTTATTGATGTTTGGTGTTTCAAGGAGTGTTTTTTTGAGACATTTTTCTAACTAAAAATGAGAAGTAAAAGTGTTGATAGTATGTATATAAAATGGTAAAGTTATGTTTAAAAAATGAAGTTATTATTAGCCAATAAATAAAAAAGCCCAAACCCGTTTGTGATTGTTTTGGTGCCTGCATCTTACCACAATACTTCTGTTTACAAGTCTAGGCTCCAACTTCTAGTCATCCGTCTTCAAAAGCTTGTAGACTAAGGTTCTTGCATCATTTAACCTAAAAGGGCCATCGGGTGTCTTCCCGCAACCTTGTTTGGGGTGATACCCTGGAAAATCCTTTTGCTCGAATGGTGCACTCGCAACTAGCTCAAATCCAGCTTGATCTGCAAGCTTATCGATATCCCAGTCCTTGGCAAATCCAGCATTGATTCTTACCGTTACTTCTCCTCAATCAACTAATATCCTGCCCTTTGAACGAACCGCCAAACATATTTGGTAGTCTTCATGCAGCTTCATTGCATCGAAAGCGTTGAAGACTACCAAGTTTATTTGGGAAAGTATGAGTTGGGTGATGAGCACCGAAAGCGTTGGAATGAAATCAAAGATGACCTACAGCAAAACAAGTAAAACAAGAAACTGGATTCAACTATAATGAATTTTCTATACTCTGGAGAGACATACAAAAGTGTGGAACACTTGCTAAAGATGATCATGCAAATCTGTTTGGCGGTTCGTTCAAAGGATTGAGGATGATTCAAGAGAAGTAATTGTAAGGTTCAATGCCGGATTGGCCAAGGACTGGGATGTCGATAAGCTTGCAGCTCAAGCTAGATTTGAGCTGGTTGCGAGTGCACCATTCGAGCAAAAGGATTTTGCTCACCCCTTTGAAATAGGTTCGGTCCGGTTCGGGCCGGTTTCTCGGTCCAGTCCGGTCCGCGATCCATTTTGCTCACCCCTAGTGAGGGCTCAAGCCTACTCCTAGTGGCCTAAGTACCGGTAAGTAAGCATGAAATGTGATCACCCAAACCACCTTCAAGATTCCATGTAAACAGTATGATTACGACCTAATAATTAACACAAAATGTTATTCCACTAAACTGTGAACAAACTTGTGTAAACGAAAAATTCAAGTTTATGAAGATAAAAGACCATACCTTGTACCATTTCTCCAAGTTTGACAAGATCTGTTGGGGAGGACGGGGGAGTGGGGTGGTGGGATTGGTGGTGGCTGTGAGGTTGGGGGTGGGTGGGTGAGGTGTGTTAGTGGTTTTGGAGTGGGAGAGTGGTTGGAGGTGTATTGTGGGTGTAAAGGGTGGGGGGGGTGTGGGGGGTTGGCGTGGAGGTGTTGAGTGGTGTGGTATGAGTGTGTTTGTTGTTTTGTGGGTTGGTGTTGGAGTGGGTGTGTGTGTGGGGTGTAGAGGGGTGTGGGTGGTGTGGTAGGGTTGAGGTGGTGTGTGGGCGTGGTGTGTGGTGGTGGTGTGGGGTGGTGTTGGGGTTTGTGTTTGTGTGGGGTGGGGGGGGTTGGGTGGTTGTTTGGTGAGGTGTGTGGTTGGTGGATGGGGTGAGTGTGGTGGTGGTGTGTGGTGTGTGTGTATGGTGTGTGTTGTTGATGGGTGTGGGGTGTGGGGTGGTGGTGGGTGTCGTTGTGGTGGGAGTGTGGGGTGTGGGTGGGGTGGTTTTTTGTGGTGGTGGGTGTGTGTGTGGTTGGTGGGGGTGTGGGTGGGTGTGTGGGGGTGGGTGGTTGGGGGGTGGTGGGAGTCGGGGGTGGGTGTGGTGGGTGGCGGTTTGGGTGTGATTGTTTGGGGGTTGTTGTTGTTGTGTGGGGAGGTGGGTTTAGGTGTGTGGGGTGGGTGGTGAGGGTGTGGGTGTGTGTGTGTGTGGAGTGTTTGTGGGGGTGTGTTGGTGTTGTGTGGTGGGGGTAGTGGGTTAGGTGGGGGGGTGGGTGGGTGGGGTTGGGTTGGTGGGGGGTCGTGTTGTGGGTGGTTGTGTCTGGGTGGGGTGGTTGTGGTGGTTGGAGGAGGGTGAGTGGTTGGGTTGGGGGTATGGTGGGTTTGTGGTGTGGAGTGAGTAGTGGGGTTCGGTTGTGGTGGGGGTGTGGTGTGGTAGGTGGGGGTGTAGTGTGGTCTGTAGTGTGGGTGTGGTGTGGTTGGGTGGTGGGTAGTGGTTGTTGTGTGGTGGTGGTTGTGGTGGGGTGGAGGTGTTGTGGGTGTGGGGGTGGTGGGAGGGAGGGGGGGTTGTGGGGGTGGGTGGTGTGGTGGTGGTGTGGTGGGGGAGGTGTGGTGGGTGGAGTGTTGTGTGGTGTGGTTTTTGGAGGGGGAGTGGTTGGGGGTTAGTGGTTGTTGGGTTGGGTGGGTGTGGTGTTGGGGGTAGGGGGGTGGTGTTGTGTTGTGTGGTTGGGGGAGTATTGGTGTTGGGTGGGGTTGTGTGTGGGAGTGTGGTGTGGGTTGGGGTGGGTGGGGGTGTGGGGGTTTGTGGGGGGGGTGGTTTGGGGTGGGGGGCGTTGTGTGTTGTGAGGTCGGTGGGTTGGTGGGTGGAAGGGGGTGTGGGTGTGTGAGGGTGGGTTGGTGGTCGGGGTTGGTGGTCTGTGGTGTGTGGGTGTCGGTTTTGTGGTCAGGGTGGTTGGGTTGGTGGATGTGTGGAGTGGGTGTGGTTGCTCCCCGGCGACCCCTTGGTCGGTGTGAGGTGGGTTGTGGTGGTGGGTGGGATGTTCGGATGTTGTGTTGGTGTGTAGAGGTGTGTTCCCGTGGTGGTGTGTGTGCGGTGGTGGTGGGAGTGGAGGTGAGTGGGTGAGTTTTGTGTTGTGGGGTGGGGTGGTGTGGTGTGGTGGTGTGGCGAGTGTGGTGTGTGTGGGGTGTGTGTTCGTTGGGTGTGATGGTGTGGTAGGTGGTGTGGGTGTTGGGTGGTGGGTGTGGGTGTGTGTGTGTGGGGGTTAGTGGTAGTTGGGGTGGGGGGGGCGTGGGGGGGGGGGGGTGTTGTTGTGTGTGGTGGGGTGTGTTGTGTGTGTGGAGGGTGTGAGTGGTTGGGTGTGTTGTGTGGTGTGTGTTATGGTTGGTGTGGTGTGGTGTGTGTTGGGTGATGGGGAGGGGGTGGGTGGAGGGGTTGGGTGGGGGTGTGTGGGTGGTTTGGGGTGGGGGGGGGGGGGAGAGGGTGGTGGGGGGTGTGTGGGTGTGGGTTGTGGTGGTGGGGTGGTAGTGTTGTGGTGGATGGTGGTAGTGGTTGTGGTGTGTGTGGGGTCACGGTTGGTGTAGTGGATTTTTTGTGGTGTGGGTTGGAGTGCGGTGGTTGTGGGTGTGGGGTGTGGAGGTGTGTGGTGTGTGTTTTGTGTTGGGTGATGTTGTGTGTTGATGGTGTGGGGTGGTCGTGTGTGGGGGGGGTTGTGGGTGAGTCGGTTTGGTGAGGGGGTGTGGGGGGGGGGTGAGGGGTGGTGTGTTGGTTGGGTGTTTGGCGGAGGGTTGGGGGTGAGGGTGGGTGTTGGTGGGGTTGAGGTGTGAGGGGGTGGGGTGGGTGGTTGTTGGTGGGTTGGGGTAGTTGTGGTGGTGGATGTAGGGTGGGGGGTTGTTTGTGTGTGTGAGTGGTGTGGTGGTGTTGTTTGGTGGAGGGTGTGTGGCGTGGTGGTGGTGCTGTGTGGGGGTGGTGGGTGTGGGGTGGTGGTGGTGGTTTTGATGTGGTGGTGGTGGTGGTGGTGGTTTGTGTGTGTTTGGTGTGGGGTGTGGTGTGGTGGGTTTTGTGTTGTGTGGGGTGTTGTTGGGTTGGGTGGGTGTTGTTGTTGGGCTGGTGGGGGTGCTCAAATAAGTGTATATTTTTATAAGTATATTTATTATATATATTTTTATATTAAATAATATATTTTTTTTTTAATTATTATTACTTAATTTTTATATTTTATTATATATATTAATATTTTATTATTATTTATTTTTTATTTTGTTGTATTATTATATTATAATAATTTTAATTACATACATCTTATTTATTATTATTTATGAATATATATATATTAAATATATATATTTTATTTATATTATTGTTATATATAATTATTATTTTATTTTAGTATTGTAATTTAATTATAAGGTATTTAATAATTTTTATTTATTTATTTTATATATTTTTAATAATTATTTATTATTATTAATTTTATTAATTTATATTTATATTTTTAATATTATTATTATAAATTATTATAAATTTTATATATAATAATATTTATTATTGGTTATATTTTTATATATTTTTAATTTATTATTATTATTATTATATTATTTTTATATTTATTTAATAATATATATATATTTTATCTTATTTAATGTATATATTATTATAATAATTTTTTTAATTTAATTATTATATATTTTATATTATAATATTTTACGATTGTTATTTTACTTACTATATAATTATTTATTAATATTATATTTTATTTTATTATTATTATTATTAATATTTTTATTATTTATTTTATTTATGTTTTATTTTATTTATATATATATATAATTAATTTTTAATTTATTATTCCATTATTTTTTTTTTTATTTGTTTTTTTAATACTTTTTTTTTTTCATTATTATTTTATTTTAATTTAATTTTTTATTTATTTTTAATATTTATATTATTATTTTTTTTTTTTTTTATATATTTTAATTAATTATTTTTATTTTATTAGATAATAATTTATACAATTATATATATTTTTATTTATATATAATATATTATTATTAATTATTATTAATTTTTTTTTTTTATATTATATATTATATTCTTTATTTATTTATTTATTGTATATATATATATATTTTTATTATAATTTATTATGTTTATATATTATTATAATTATATATGATATATTACTTTTATTATATTTATTATTTTTTATATATTTTTTAATAAATATTTTTTATATATGTTACATTTTTATTTGTTAATAAAATATTTATAATAATAGTAGTATATTATTTCCAATGTATATAATATATTTATTTTATATTTTATGATTTTATATTTTAATTAATATTCACTTATTGTTTTATTATTAGTTTTATATATTATATTATAATTTTAGTATTATATTTAATATCTATTTTTTATATATTTATTTATTTATTATAATTATATATATATTTTTTATTCTATAATATACTATTTTAATTTATTTTAATTTATTCTATTTATATTTATAATATATTTAATATATATTATTTATATATTTTTATTATATATATTATAATTATTATATTTAATATTTATTTATATTTAATATAATATTTTTTTATTATATTACTTTAGCTATTTTATTTATATGATATATATTATATTTTATTATAATTATTTATTAAAAATAGATTTTATTAATTAATATAATAATTATTTTTTTTATAAATATATTTTTATTATTATTATTTATATCTATTTTTTTAATATTATTAACAAGATATATATTTTTAAATTTGATTAATTTATTTATTTTTAATTATATATATTTTTTTTTTTATTTTAATAATTTTTTAAATTATTTTTATATATTATAAATATATAATCATTTTTATATTTATAATATTATATATTATTTTTATATAAGTTCATCAGGACAATGAACTTATATACACCGGAAAGTTTCAAAATAAGTCACAAAAAGTGAGCCTATGAAACATAAGTTCAAACCCAAATAAGCGATAAGCCGGCTATATAAGCCAAAATAAACACCCCCTTATTTTTTGAGTAACCATAGTTTCTGACCTTTTGGCCAACTAATCCACGGGGTTTGAGCCCAAGGTAAAGCCCTCCCCTTTTTCATACTTAGAAAAAAAACATATACATATTAAGGTTACCTGATACCGAGTTAGGCCGCGTACATATTAAGGTTCGTATACAGTCACGGGATATACCAATTATCAAAATTCACATATAGTACAAAAAACACTAGTCGGATAATAATGAAAGGAGGTGTTTGTTTCGTCTTATATAGCGGGCTTATGACTTATGTGGTTTTCGGCTTTATGTTCATGAGCCACCTTTTAGTGGGTTATTCTGATGAAATCCTTTTCAGCTTATATAAGCTCGTAGTGAGTGCAATCCCGTGATCTTGAGTTCGATCCTAACACACATCTATTAATTTATCGTCCATAAACTAACACTAAGTTATAAGCCCATTGTATAAATATAAACCCAAACATAAAAATGATTATGAAAGTCACAAGCTGAAACCAAATAAGCTATAAGCCCCCCAATTGTTTTCAACAATTGACCTAAAATTCAATTATACCTAAAATTAGTCTTTTTTCACTTATTCATATTTTACTAAAAAAAATTAAAAATGACTATAACCCATCTAAACCCCCGAACCAAACCCATCTAGTCTCGGACCCGTTTAGACCCAAACACATCTAGACCCGTGACTTAAACCGCCTATTTTGCCACCTCAAAGCCCACCGCACATATAGTCTCAAACTAAGTAAAGCTCTCCCCCTTTTCGTACGTTTTTAAAAAAGCATATAAACATCTTGGGTTGGCCATGGAAAGCATTCAAAAAGGTCACGAGATACCCGGTTAGGCCGTGTACATAATACTAACTCATATCTACTACAATTAACCAATTTAAATCATATCAATTTATAAACTAATTACATTTCCCCCAATTTTTCATAAACAAACTCATATCAAAACCATAATTCAAAACCTTAATAAAAAAATTCAACCTCAAGGCTCGGTATCGGGAATGAACCCACCGCCACGCCCAAACGGATCATCCATGGCTTCATAATTTGTGAAGACATGTTTGGTTTCGATGATGATGAAGGGGGCAATTCCATATTATAGAATTATGAGGACATGTTTGGTGTTGGTTTCATTTTTGATAGTATTTTTTTACAATGAGAGATGAATTAATTTAATTAATTTGGGTTTTAGGGATTTTTTATAATTTGATTTTGGGAATTTATTTTCTTGGCGGGATGTTGTTTATGGAAGGATTATTATAGTTATAGTAATACACATTTTAGAAGCAATACTACGTCGTTTTTGCCATGGTGCTACAGTAAAATGAACAGTACCCAGTCACTGGGCTCGGTTACTGTTCATCAGGGAAAAAAAAACTTTATAATCCCGCTCCCCTTCTTTGGCCAAAAATAAGAAAAAAAAATTTACGGGACGTACTCTCATTTTTAACTATTTACGGCTTTCTATCGGCCTGGGCCAAAAAAAAAACGCGCGATTGTCATTTAATATAAGAACAAAACAAACTATTAAACATGAGACCGAAAAAAAAAATTAATGTCCCACAACAACACACGAAAAATTAACGCCCGCAGCAACGCGCGGGTAATCTTGCTTGTTATTAAAATTGAAATTGAAATTGACCGGATTTAATAATTAATGGCGGAGGAAAAAAAATTTGTTATTCAGCATGCGTTGAGTGAAAAAAATAGGAGGGTCCGGTTGGGTTGTGTGTTTAGAGCACTCGGTGTAGTAACGCCGGCAACGGCGTTATCCGGCGTTACTACACCCCACCACCGCGTTGCTTAAAGGCGTTGGCCGGCCAACGCGCGTTGGGGTGGTTTTTAAAAAAAATCATTTTACCCCCCTAACGGCTAGAAATTAAATTTTACTTTTTCCCCCTAATTTTGAAATGTTTCATTTTAGCCCCTAACGGCTAGTATTTAAAAAAATAAAAAAATAAAAAAAGTTTTCATTTTACCCCCTAAAACGGCTGATTTTTAAAAAAAATTCATTTTATCCCCTCACTCAACTCACTATATATACAACACATTACCAAATACAAAATCACATACAAATTCACCACTCTTCAATTACAAACATACATCTTTTTAGCAATAAAAACAATGTCTGAATTTCCCAACAACAGTTTCATGAATCTCCTTACCGGGTCGATGACGTCGGAACAGTTTCAACAATACCAACAAGAACAACAACAAGCTTTTTTCTGATGGCAACAATCACAAATCCTAAACCGTGATTTAGATAATCTACAACAAAACCCACCATCATTCCACTCAGAATCTTCCCAAACACTCACTCAACCTCAACAAGTCGATTCGCCAAAAAAAGGCGGTCGCAAGAAAACTAAAGCCCGAAGGGGAAAAAATGTTGAAGACGAGCCCCAAGAGCCGGTAGCAGCGGGCCGTTGGCTACCGGTCGAAGAAGAATTGCTTGCAACATGTTACGTGGCCGTTTCCGAAGATAATAATGTCGGAAGGTCACAAAAGCATGACACGTTTTGGTATCGGGTTTTGAACGAGTTCAATTCGAAAAAATTTCAAAACCGTACGAAGGATATGTTGACTAGTAAATGGCATACGTTGAATGCCAATTGCCAAAAGTTCAACGCCGCGTACAAACGGGCCAAACGTTTGGGGAAAAGTGGCGAAAACGATGTGGATTATTTGAAACGGGCTCAAAGTATTTACCGTGACGAGCATAGAGGGGTCGCGTTTTCTCAAGAAGATGCTTGGGCCGTTTTGAGATTCCACCCGAAATGGGACGCACCGGAACAAGTTGACTTAACCGGAGACGTCCCCGGGGCTAGCCAGGAGGATCTATTCGGTCACGATGCACGACCACGTCCGCCCGGCAAACAACGGCCCGCCAAGAAAAGCAAATCCGACGCAACGGCGAGCACCGGTGGAAGTAGCGCGTCGGCCCAATTCGGGGAGCTAATGGAGCAGGAGCTTCGTCTGAAACGGGAAGCCGCCGAAAGGGCTTTCGAAGCTCAAGCCGAAAAAGACCGCACACTAATGCGGTTGGAGGAGTTGAGGTTTCTAGCTACTAGCACCAAGGATTTGGACGAAGACGACGCCTATTGGATCAAGAAGCAAAAAAAATTGATCAAAAACAAAATGAAAAATGATTTGGGTGACGAGGACGACGAAGACGAAGACGAGTAGTTTTTTTTTTAATTTCGTAATGTATTTTTTTTTTCGTAATGTTTTTTTTTTATTTCGTAATGTTTTTTTTATTTCGTAATGTATTTTTTTTTTAATTTCGTAATGTGTTTTTTTTAATGTAATTTGTATGTTTAATTATGAATGAAATAGTTAGTTTGTTAAAATAATGAAATAATTGTTTAGGGGGTTTTATGAAAATAAAGAGGTGAGCGGTGTTATTTGGTGTTATGATTAGAGGAGTGGTGTTGGTGTTATGCTGATGTGGCGCTGATGTGGCACCCAAAAAATGGTGTTACCGTGTTACAACACCTGAGGCTTACATTGGCCCGGCTTTTAGATGAATTTATTTAAATCAATGTTTAAATGTGTTGGGTCTATATGGGTTGAGCCTAGGTCTAAATGAGTTTTGATAAAAAGAAATTAGTTCTTTTTTCTTTATAGCAAAAAATGAAAAATATTTATAAAAAGTGAAGAAAAAAATTGGCCCGTTAGACATGTTGAGTAAGTGATGTAATTACACTTTATTCAAATAACCAACTAGACTTATATATAATACTTATGGAAACCTAACTAGACTCATTTCATAATAGACTTTTACTCAACTAGACTAATGTTTAACCAATAGGTCTTAAATTGTCACCCGTAGCGTTGACATAAAAAGCTTAGGGGTTTTATGTAGTTAATATTTGTGAAAGAAAAAAAAATTTGAAAATGCACCTAGTACTCAAGACTAGGGATGTTAAGTGAGTCGTGTTAGTTCCTGCTAGCTAGCTGCAAACAACCTTTAAGTGGTCACGTAAAGGGCTTTACTTGATTTGAGTGTGTGTGGCGGTGGGTTTAAACCCCATGGATTAGTCAAGCAATGTGTCAAAAACCACAGTCACCAAAAAAATAAAAATAAAAATGAGTCGTGTTCATGTTGACATATTCGGGTTAATAGGTTAGTCAACCTTGTTTATATACTTATCTTGTTTTTATAGATGCATCTGGACCTTTTTAGTTATGGTTCTGTTTTTAGTAGTCCTTCATTTTTTTCCACCCAAGACATGTCCCTCCATAACACTATATCACCACCAATGTTGTTCTCTTTTGTGAGAAGTAGCTCATGCATACGATTGAGTTGAGTGAAAAGAGAAAATATTTTGCGTGTGTTTAAGTATAATGTGAAAGATATTCATGTTAAAAGTGCAATGTGCAATTGGACTTATAATTTTAGTTTTATTAACTTAACAT
Source organism: Tanacetum coccineum (assembly GCA_026074375.1). Taxonomy (NCBI): domain Eukaryota; kingdom Viridiplantae; phylum Streptophyta; class Magnoliopsida; order Asterales; family Asteraceae; genus Tanacetum; species Tanacetum coccineum. The sequence goes on along the minus strand of BQNB010035311.1, from coordinate 25,905 downwards.
ATTTCGTTAAAACTAAATTCTAAATACGAGTTATTACGAAAGTAAAAATACGATATAACAAACCAAGAACTAATGGTGTTAGTAAAGACCAATGATTTCGAATGGTATACAAAGGGACATTAATAGTTGTAACGTCATAGGTGGTACATCCTTGTGGTGGACAAACAGATACGGGACAACAAAAGTGGGACATCCATAGGTTAGGACACTTAATCTGTTTGGTTCGAATCATTGATATTTATATTCCGTTTTCCAATTCTGTTTATCCCATAACAATGTCATTCAAAAGCCTCACTCAAATTGGTTCCCATAATCTCCCTTCAATCCAAATTAATAGGAGATCGGTGGGTTCGTTTCGAAAGTAGAAAATGTTGATAAGATTTCCCGTGTCTGTTTTGTTCAAATTTCCAGAATCATGTTCGGCTAAAGATTTATTTCATTACATTGCAAACAATAGGTCATGTTGTGGATTCGTTTATCCGAACAAAAGTACGAAAGAGGTAAGAAGAATCGTATCTTGTGAAATTCATTAATGGTTTTAACGAGGAGATGATTGGTGAACAATCAGGTGCACGATGTGGAGTTGGTCGTTTCAAATTCATGGCAAATTTGCTATGCAGAGTAAGAGATAAAAATAAGACGGGAAGATGTAACGAAGGAGACGGAAAATGGCGAGAATATCAGACATAAGTTTTGTACTTCTAGCAAATGCTGAAGTTTTGGTAATGTAGTCGTTTTGTGTCGGTGGTAAAGAAAATAAATAAAGTATCCATTGAGACGGAATTCGTTCCTGTCGATTGTCCTGACGATGAATGTTATTGAACAAAAAAAGATCTTTCTATGTGTCCTTGATGGGAAGGGTTTAAAGAATGGCGTCCTTACTAATTTGAAAAAGGTTCTATGTAACGAGGTTTCGATCATTGAAGATTAGCTACTTAGGTAGAACTTTGGGTACTATTGGAATTTGAATCTTCCAAGCTAAGGAACTATACCGCAAAAATGCTGGTGCGGTCGTGGTTTTCGGTTCTACATCTTCCAATTGACAGTGTGTTCCAGATGGAAGACTCGCTTGGGTGGCAGTTGGCGGTGTCCCCATTTAAACTTTGGACATCAAGACGTTTAAGTAGAACGCTTCAAAATGGGTGATCTCATGGACGTGATGAAGATGAGCTGAATTAACAATTCCAAAAAGTTGAGTGTATTTTACTAAAGTTCGCAAAATATTCAGGAGAGTTTTAAGGTGAAATTGTCCGTGGAAAAGTTCAGTTGGGTTAAAGCTATCGAAGTCAGAATGATACCTGAATTCAATGATTAAGAGGAAGAAGATGACGTACCGATGAGTGCAATATGATGTAAACCTGAAGCACAGAGGAGAACACTATATACGAAGAAAGGTGAAGAGGAGAAGTACAGGAAATTGAATTTGGAGTACCTAGTGGCGAGAAGGTTAATAAGTCAGAAGATCCTTTTGGTATATATTCTCTATTGCAAAAAAACAAAACTAACATGGAGAACAAGGTGAATGAGGAAGATCACAGCTTAATCTCATCACCACCGCTTCCACTCCGGAAGTATGATCAGTTCGAAGGTAAATGCTAGAGGGGGATATCGCAGAGAAGGTATATACAGAAAAGGAAAATGATGTAAACTCATTTGTGAATAAAGACATAGGAAATAATGATTCGAATTCGGTTAATAACAATGTTGAACCAACTGATTTGGATCGTTCTAAATTACTGCGATCAGGTGGGTCCATTTTAAATTTTATGGAGGAAGTGGTGAAGGTAGGACAAACAATGGGGTATAACATGGAAGGGTGCATTAAAGATATTAACGATATAATCGAATCCAGGAGAGTTTTGGTTATCAGATGATTTTTTTGTCCTTGTCAAAGTCAAGGCTCGCCCAAACAAGGCGAAAAAAGATTGGGTTAAGGAGTTGTTGTATACAAAATACAGTGAAATTAATGGTTTGCAGAAACTAAAATGGGACTATGGGACTTGAAGAACTAGTGAGATTAGTTGGGTAATTCTAATATTCCGAATTATGTTTCAAAGAGATTCAGTTGGTTATTCTGGAGGAATTTTGTGTATTTGGGATCCAAATTCTTTTCGGAGAAATAGTTTTACGAGATCAGATTATTTTGTCATTATTAGAGGAGTGTGGCTTAAATCTGGTATTGATCTTTTGATAGTGGTCGTTTATGCTCCTCAAGACGCTAAAGAAAAACATATGCTGTGGGAATATTTGAACTCATATTTCAAATTCTTGGGATGGTAAAATTGTTATGATTGGCGATTTTAATGAGGTGAAGGATTATAAATCTGGATAGTTCGGTTCTAACATTAATGTTCATGAAGCGGAAAAATTCAATTCCTCATTTATAACGCGGGGAGGAGGAAGGTTTCTTTAGGAGGAGTGCTTTCACTGGTGTCATAGATCAGCTTCCTGAAATGAGCAAATTGGAGTCGAATTTTCGTTCTGAAAATCTTTTGACCTCATGTCCAAATATTTCTGCTATAACCGTGAGCGGTTAAAATTCGGATATCGGCCTATTTCTTTTACGTGAAACATCGTACGACATGACCCTATTCCTTTTCGATCTATAAATACTGGTTGGAAGAGACGGATTGATAAAATGGTCAGAGAAACCTGGAAGCAGCTCCTTGCAATAAGATAAATGCATTCGTAGTTTTAATGGGTAAATTAAAATTCCTTAAAGATCGCATACGATTTTGGCTGTCTATACATAAAGGGCAAATTCCGAGAAGTGATACAGACATTCAAAAAGAGGAGCTGAACTTATGTGATTAGTTGATCACAAGGGTATGGGTTCTAGTGAAGTATTTCAGAATAGATTAGTAGAATCCTTAATAAGATTCATCAGGTTCAAAAAAATCAAGCTTCGGAAATTTCTCAAAAAGCCAAGATCAAATGGGCTATTGAGGGTGATGAGAACGTGAAATTCTTCCACGGTATTCTTAACAAGAAGCGCAACCAATCTCAGATTCGAGGTGTCATGGCAAATGGTGTGTGGATATGATGACCGGTCAAGGGTGAAAGACGAATTTTAACGCATTTTCCGAGCAGGTTTGATAAACCTCTTTTAAATCGTGCTTGCATGATCTTAATTTTCTAATTCTCTTACTAATGAACAAAAAGAGATCTGAAACAAATATAACTAAAAGAAGAGTGTTCAAGCGAGCGTGTGGGAAATTGCGTTGAATAAATCTCCAGTTTCATGATGGATTCTCCTTTTACTTTTATCGTCATTTCTGGTCTATGATTGAAGATGACCTGTTTGGGGCTGTGGAGTACTTCTTTAATTAATGGTGATAAGTCCAAAAGTTGTAATTCAAATATTTTATGCCTTGATCCCTAAAATCATTGATCAAACATAGTTAAAGACTTTTCGTCCGTATAAGTCTAATTGGAAGTCTATACAAGATTATTGCCAAACTTTTAGCATAATCGATTATTGGTGACTTATAACCCATTAATGAGTTTCAATCCTGCTTTTGTAGAGGATAGACAAATTTTTGGGAAATGGGCCTTTATCCTTACCGCGGTTCTATCATGTTGTCCTAAAAAAGAGGAAACAATGCGCAACATTTTAAGGCTGATTTATCGAGAAAGCGTAAGACAATGTTCGAGAGTATCATCTTAGACTAGTGTGTTAGAAATAAGTTTGGATTTTGGTGTGAAATGGAAAATTGGATTCAGAGTTGTCTTAGTATCGTCTAGGGGGTCGATTCTTATCAACGGGAGTCAACGTAAGGAATTTCAAATTCTTCGAGGTCTTAAACACAAGTGACCCTTTATCCCCTTGAGCCTTTTTATTCTTGTTTATGAAACTTGCACATTTTCTTTTCATCGTGTGTGTTGATGCGGATAATTTAATTGAATTAATTTGAGCTCCACGGTGAATCTTCTCATTTGTTTTAAGCGGATGTCGCTATTATTTATTGGTCAATGGAATGACTTAAAATTGATACTCTATTGTCCGAGTTTTTGGAGTTTTTTTCGGGCTTCTGGTCTTCGTATTAATATGAGTAAAAGAAAGATTATGGTGGATGAAGTGGAAGATGCAAGTTAAAACATTGCGGCTAATAAACTTGGATGACCTTGTTTCTTAAGACTCCTTCACTTACTTATACGAAAGTAGGGGAGACCATGCAAAGAAAACATGCTTGAAAGAAGTGGTGAAAAGGTCTTGTTCGGCTATCTAGATGGAATTGAAAACTCTTCATAGAGAGAAAGATCACACTTCTCAAGTCTGTTTTAGAGGCTCATGCCAATCTTCCTTATGTCCATCTTTTAAAGTCACCCTCGAGTATAATCTTATAATTCACATTGAAGTTATTCGTAGTCGTTTCTTCAACGGTCAGAGCATAAAATTAATAAAGGCAACGTTTGATTTAAGTGGAACAAAGTTTTACTTCGAAAGAGAAAGGTGGCTTAGGGGTATTCTAGTTTTATATTTGCTCCTCAAAGAGGGTTGTTGTACAAGTGGTTTGTGGCGGTTTATTCTCATAAAGATTCGTTATGGACCAACGTGATAAAGGCTTTTATATGGGGAAGGACGGGAGTTTAGAATAAAGTTGGTGCTTCGCTGCTCGGACCTGTTGGACTACAATCGTCCCAGGAGTGAAGGTGATACAAGCACTAGGAATAAATATTCACGATTTTTATCAAAATTAAAGCTGGGAAATGGGAGGATTCTCGTTTTTTGGCTTGAATAATGGCGTACGAAGGTGGAGTGTTAAAGAGGTTGTTACCTCGTGTATTTAGCCTTGGAACTTGACAAAAATATTTCAGTGAGTCAAGTTTAAAGGCGCCAAGCTTAGTTCACTACCTTACAGAAGAAATACGAGGAGTGGTATTGAACATACACATTTGATTCTATGCGGAGTCATGAAACAATCTCGTTGGTGCCTCAATGTTGACAGGTACAATATGGTCGCTGGAGAATGATGGGCTCATTTTCGGTTGCTTCGATTCGCAAGGACTTAGAGCGACAACCGGTTCCAGGAGGAGGGTATGTCGACAAGGTGGGTCAAATCGTGCCTATCAAGGTTAATAATTTGGCTGGAAAAGTTAAAATCAAATGCACTTCTACTCGTTTTAACATATCTCGTCGCGGCATGGATATTGATACTATTGAATTGTCCCATTTTGAAAAATGGGTGACGTAAACCGACAAAGTCATGTGATTCTTTCAATGCAATTGGTTAGACAGGTTAATGAGAAAATTTCTTCATGTGGAATGTGGAGTATATGGAGGTTAATTCATATGAGGAGTGCGATCTTGGCTCGTGTTCTACCCGGGTCGATCCAAACACAAAGTTATATAACGACGGATCTATTACGGCTTGTGGTGTGGGTTTATGTGGAATTTTCGGAATAAGATTTTATTTGATACGAAGATTCCGAAAAAGGTCTTGATCTTTGATAATTTAGTCTCTAGCTCTTTTTATTGGTTTAAATATCGATGTAAAGCATCGATCAAAATGGACAAAAAAAAAAAGGGGAAGAATTTGATGGCTTAAAAACCCTTATATTGTTTGTTGTTGATGTAGCTCCTTGCTAGTGTTTAATAAAATTGCCGTTTGCATACGATTGAGTTGAGTGAAAAGAGAAAATATTTTGCGTGTGTTTAAGTATAATGTGAAAGATATTCATGTTAAAACTAAATTCTAAATACGAGTTATTACGAAAGTAAAAATACGATATAACAAACCAAGAACTAATGGTGTTAGTAAAGACCATAAAGGACTAAAATTGAAAATCAAATAAATCGAAGAGGTAAAAATTAAAAAAGAAACAAATAAACTTCATCATCTCGCATGCACACATGTAAACACACAGCAATGAAAACACACAAGAAACAGACGTAAAGAGTAGTAGTTGGTATTAAAATAAAAAAAATACCGAAAACGATAGTAAACTGAACGTCACGGTGATGATACCTCTAATGCCATCATGGCTGCATGGCCGGTCCAGCACGGCGGCACCTTAGGTGGCCAAAATCGTCTATGGCGTGTGATCCGTCCACTGCACCACCCCTTTGTGTTTTAGGCGGGTTCGCTAATTGCTTCACGGTCGTTATGTTTTTTTTAGTGAGTGGATTCTTTTTGCGGTGACGTGTTGATGCCTATAATAGTTATCAGGTGCAACTACACCTTGCACTTTAAGTGATGTATGTTTGGGTGGTAATGTTGGTCAAATTTTCAAGTGCATTTACTAATTATGCTATTTGGGTAGAATGAGGTTTTTTTTAACTCGATTTGGATTTCACGTGACCTTTGTCAATCCAACGTTTATCATCCATAAATGTGTAAGCTTTTCCTTAACAATTAAATCTATTACTCTTTCCATCCTGATATAAGTGTCCAGTTTGACTTTTCATACTCAAATTGGTTCAACTTACACCTTAAATATTATTATACGACAACCTTAAATATAAGTGTACAGTTGACTTTTCATAGAAAGTTTATAAACTTTCTCATCATACGGTAACTTTATCGTTATTGTAACACCCCCAAAATCTGGTCGCAGCGGAATGTTAACAATGGGGTGCTACTTCATAGTCCATACGCACAAGTTACAGAAACGACCTTAAAATTGACGTTTTAAATAAAGTGTCACATTCTATTTAATAAAAGATCAGAGTTGCAACAGGTTCCCTTTATAATGTATTAGAAAACATTGTCAAAACGTTTGTCAAATGGTACTCAAGTTATTAAGCCTTCAAAAATATATCCGCGCGGCTCAAATGCTCTCAATGCTCCACTAGCAAAATAGTAACCTGAGAAAATACATGCTAAAACGTCAACAATAATGTTGGTGAATTCATATGTTTAAGTAAAAGCAATGTTGAAATAATTTCAGTAATATTTTAGTAGAAAAAGAAGCGTTACGATATTTCAAAGTATTATTTTCTGAAATCCAAGTAGTGATTCAATAAATCAAGAAATGCTGATGAAATCAAACAGTTTAGTGGACCACAAGATTTAAGTAATGGTGGACTAAGTACATATTTCGAAGTCCAAAATAAGTATTATTGCACTAAACTCATGACATCGAAGCCGCATTCGTAATTCTTAGGGAATTGCACCCGAATTCGTAATTATAAGGGATTTGCACCAGTATTCGTAATGAAAAGGGATTTGCACCAGTATTCGTAATTATAAGGGAATTGCACCAATATTCGTAACTATAAGTGATTTGCACCCGAGTTCGTGGCTCTTAGGCAATAGCATTCAGGCAATAATCTAGATAGCATACAGTTGAAAACACTTTTATCCATAGTAAAACAATCATGTCCAAAATTCACAGTTTCAAATATAGGTATTCAACGATCTCCAATCATGTAGTAAACAAATCAAGCTTTAGTAAAATAGTCATGTAACGCTTACGTATAGAAATCAATAGGTTTGTGTAGTAAAACGAGCACGTATTCTCACCGCGAAAACAGTTTATGAAAGCCATTAAAAGAAAAAAAAGTGGGGCTATGAACTCACCTTGAGTGAATGAATCAACAAAATAGATCAAAGAGTGAAAATGCGTCATGGACAAGTCGAGAGCAACCTAATTAGATATAGGCAGAATAAGTACTAAGTACTATGAATAACTAGGACCATATATTTTTTTTTGAACGACAAATGGAATTTTATTAAAAAAGCGCTAGAAAGAAACTTGCAGACGAAATACACACAAAAACGATCCAACAAACAAAGAACGAAAAGGAACAGAAAAACTCTAACGAAACGAACTCGCAAAACAACCAAAGGCTATTAGAATAAGAAAGATCCCACCATGGCACCAACTGAATTAACTCCCATGAACGAAACCGAACACCCGAGGCATCATACCAAAAAGCGATCTAACCGGCATCCTTTGTTTGTCTCGATAAGGCATTATGAAGAAGAATAGCTTCTTTAACGTTGCCATAATAACTCCAAATCTGAAGATCGCTAGGAAAATAATTTTTCCACAAATGTAGTTGCGCGAGAGAGAACAACCCGTGTATATTTCCATTGGGGTCTCTATAGCTCCATCGTTTATCAGAATCTATCTCGTCACTAGTTAGAGGACCAATATAATCAATCCACGAAGAACCAGACTCAACAGCAATATTTAAATCATTACCCGGGGGTGTAGATGGAGGCGCAATGATGGAGTCTTTTTCAGGAGCAATAACTGGCGTAACATCCTCATTATCATCAGTGGTAACATTACCACAATCACCCTGAGAATGAACTCCAAGAATCTCACCAGCATCATCTTCCAAATTCTTTTCCATGCAATCCTTAATACACCCATCATTATACAAGACCGAATCATCACGAATCTCGCCTTCTTCAAAGGAGTCCACAAGATCACTTTCCACCCCACGAACATCCTCCTCTCGCAAAACCCGACTAGAAGGCGACACCGAATCATTGTTAACATTCTTAGGGGAATCTGAATCACAACTATCGACATCCAAATGCTCCTCATTTTCCAAACTTTCATCCAAACTAGGACCCTCTGCATCCTTCCTTTCCAGAGGATTAGACTCGGAATTGACCTCCATCGATTCAATATTGGGCGCCCAATATGCAAACTCAGTAGCGATAATACGATAAGTCCGATTACGATATGAAACTATAAAGGACTCTATCACACGATGTAAAGACTCTGTAAGGACACAAACCTTCCCATGAGACATTGGTCCATCACTTACCATATCCGTAAACACGCTGCTTCCCCACCGACCACCCAACTTCTTATAAACCTCTGGAGCCCATGATGCCAATGGCAGACCCACCAGGTCTATCCAAACACATCTTTCATCTGGAATAAAATCGTGAGAAACATCTTTGAACTCCAAAAATATCTCTTTTAACGCCTTTGAAGTCTTGACGCTTTCCACTTGATCCATAGAGTCGAATTCCAACCAAACCCAACGTCCCCCAACATATCTAAGACCAACATCATCGAATCCCTCAGAAGACATATGTTTTAGAAGCTCTGAAATGACACTTAAATCTTTAACTTTAGCAAGAATACTACGCTCCATACCATCCAAATCAATACAATCGTCTACCGAGATAGACATCACCGCTTCATTACCCGCTTCCTTATATACCTTGTTACAATCCGACACCCCCACAGATTCTGCTCCAGCATTACTTGTACCGTATTTGCCCGACATGTCCACTGATTTGTTGCCCAGGACCGCTTTAGCATACGAGTTAAAAGACTGAAAAACATTTTCGTTGATACTAACAGATTGAGAGTTCGAACCTACACTGGGTTTGCCGTCCCCAGAACGTTCCACAGGTCTATTATAAGTTCGACCATACTTCGCCACATCGGCAAATAAATGAAAACCACCCATCCATGCCGTTCTTAGATTGGAAACTAACTGATTGATATCATTAACGTTTATAAAACGTACAAAACCAAATCGATGACCCGATTTGGATCTCTTTGCAGCTATGTAAACATCGATCACCACACCCCATTTGTTACAAATATCCCAAAGATCTTGGACCGACGCATTCCATGGGATATTAGAAACAAAGATTGATGAAAACGACTTATGTTCCTCACGAAAATTAGGATGGGATTTGTTGGGAATACCTTTGTTACGTTGCTCTTGACGACGATTATTATCGAGATGATCGTTCCTTTTGCTTTCTGAATAATTATTAGATCGGTGACCTGTGCCAATTGCCATCGTTATTTAACAACAGAATAGCCAAGATCCGAAAATAGGATTGAAAACGCCTATCATTTGTGAAGATGGGGATTAGGAGGCGTGAGGGAGATGATTAGGGTTTGGTTTTTTTCCACTACCCTGCTAGTTGTTAGATAAGTACATTTTTGTGGGTTACCATTTCGGAAAATATCATGTTTGGATTTGTGTTTTAGAATTGGTTACATAATCCGACTTTGTCTTTGGTTCCTTTATATTGGGTGCGTGTTCGGATGAATTCAGACAAGGATGAGATTACTTGCGTCGTAGCGGGGCAAGCTTACTAAGCTTGCTGCCATGGATGATGCGTGCTTTTTCTTCGACTCTTTGCTCATTCGTATCTCATACATAAAAAATAAATTGAATGTCAAAGCTAAGGTTGTTTGTGGAACGCCTCCGTTGAGTTTGTTGAAACTTTGTGGACAAAATACTTGTTATTGTTACTGAGTTCTCAAAATGCAATTTTCTTATTGGGTTCCCGATTGATAGTAAGACATGAAAATCATGCTGACATTGATTGCAAGAGGCTATGATGAGTCTGCAGGGGCGAGGGGCTTAAAGTTGAGATTTACCGCATCTTGACGAGCCAAGTTGCTACACTTTCAGCCACGGCGGACATATCATTTTTTTTGGTCCCTTGGCCGTCTAAGCCTCATATACAGTGTTTTCGACACTCCTTATAGTACGGTTTGTTGATGCTTAAAGCGTGCTTCGATTACGATTGCATCATGATTGCCTGATGCTTACGTGCATTTTCTGATATATGCTTTGTTTTTGCTTTACTAATGTCAGCTTTGTTGTTGCTTTGATGATCTGATTTGACTGTATGTGTGTGCGCGTCTGTATTCGGGAAGATTCTAGTATGGGTGTTGTATGTGAAGGAATTAGTATAAAAAAAGGAAAACAAATAGCGTTGGGTCAAGCCCAACCATGATCCAAAAAATGTGTCGCATCAAACCCGTTAGTGGGTGGGTTATAGAAATATTATCCGGATTATTGTGTGAACAATAAGCAATGTTACGAAGGTTGTGATGACTTTGCATGGGTTCAGTTAAAGCTGAGAATGTCCGCAACTTGGTGGGGCAACCTATTGGGTTTGCAGCCATGATGGGTGTATCCTCTTTTTCTCGATTCGTTCCCTGTTTGAGCCTCATACTTAAGGACTAGCCGTGAATCTGAAAGATAGACCATTGAATCTACGTGTTTGTATTTTAATGCAATAAGCCACAGTCGGCCAAGAGCCCTGGTGGGTGTATTTTCGATTTTGGATGCCAATGTATTATCGCATATGCTGCACGATTGCCATTTTATGTCATACTAACTCATTCTAAACTGCCGTCATTGAAGGTATGAAACAAATGCCAGGTTTGCAACGTGCGCTAAGTACGATTTCCAGGGGGAACAACGCCCCGAAGTACCACAAAACGTCAAGGTAACTTCAAATTCCAAGTAGTCTTCCATGGTCATTTGATTGCCACTTATATCCATAATTAACTTTTTCTAACCTACTATCGTGACGGGTAACAATCAGAGTCCGATTGGCAGCCGACTACCAATTCCGTCAGGAAACATCGTGCAATTACTGGCAACCATCAAGGTAAGGCCTTTACACTATCCATTATCTACTGGAATCATGCGGCAATTTTATTACCCTTTTTTAATTTCCTCTAAATGGTATGGGAATTTGTGCAGCAATACTTTGGAGTTTATATGCATCTGGGGGGCCTTGACGACAAGATTCACCGGGTTCTTAATACTGATGGTATGTTTAATTTAATGTACATATTTTTTTGTTCTTATATTTAGTAAAGCAGATGGCTTATACTAATTGCTTGGTAATTTAGTCGGAAGTAGTTTTTGAATCGCGCAGTTCCAAAACACCTATACAATTCTTACAAGGATTAGCCACCACCCAAGGAATCAAGAACCCTCGGTTGTTCTCATAATTGTCAGCCCTACTGCTGTTGCTATAGTATTCAGTATTAATTTGACATGACATTGTTTTGTTGTTGTTAAAGGTGATATTGGCACTATTGACGGCCAAGGTTCGTTATAGCGGGATAAGTTTTACCAAGGGAAATCAGCTGACAGAAGATCATACATGGTTGAGATAACGTACTCAAGCCAAATCCATATATGCAATCTTACTTTCAATCAACTTGAACCATTCATGGTTTGTCATCCACTTTATCGCTGTCCCATCAGTCAAGAGGCACAGCATTAATATAAGATCGAATCGATCCAGTTTACATTTCAATAAACTAATCTCGATGTTAACTCTTTTGTTTTCTAAAATACTAAAGTTCATTTTTGGTCATTCTATAAATAGTTTTAAATAGTCCGTCATATCATATAATGAAATCTGAAAATTGTCTTCGCAGATTCGTACAACAATGTAAAAAATCAAGTATTGAGAGAGCAAGGTTCATGACCTCACCCATACCCCTAAAGACTAAAGATGCACCTTGCAAATGAAGAAGGGTGCATGGGTTATTTCAAGTCACCATTTTGGTGGAACATATGTTACTTATGAAAGTAACGGCAATGGTTTTCACTTAATTATCCTTCCCTAGTATTATTAGTCTTATTTTTTTATTGCCATGTTCACTGATGCTCCAAGCTTTCTTTTATTTTGTGTTCTGTTAACACAAACTTTACGGATTTATTTTAAGCTTTATCTCTGTTTTCTCTTGCCCAGTTAAGTATGTAACACAAGAAAAGACACATTATTCTATAGTAAATGAGTTGCATGTTTGACCTATTTAACATAATATCTAATGAGAATTTGTATGGCTTTGCAGTGATATAATAATGCAAGATCTAATGATGAAATAAATGTTGCGATAAATGGATCTGCATCACAAGTTCAAACAGCTCAAGAGTTGGTACATGTCTCTGATTCAGTCAATAATCATCTTTTAATGTCTGGATAAAAAGGTTACATTTTTAGCATATGATAATATAGGTTCGAATAATAATGTTAACCTACACACATTCAGCAATGGATATTTGCTTCCGTTATCTCCAACACCAAAATTACCGATTTCGTAACATGAACCTTCATCAATCAACAACTAAAACTTGCTGATATTTTTGTTCTTAACTGTAGCCTGAACACGATTACCCTGAAATAAATATATAAATCAATTGCATATGGTTTTTGAAATTCATATATATTCATAAACATATTTGAAATAAACACGATTACCCTTTTATGTTTGTTCTTAATTTTTAAAAAGGTACAAACTCATAAAACAAACATGTGCATCTTGAAACACCATGTCTAATGCCCAAACTTTCTTAGGCCTACCAGCACGGTGAGACTTCCAAAGGCTAGTGTATCTAGCCAACACTTTTAGATCATCAATCATAGGGTTGATGTCGCACAACTGTGTCATATTCATCGGTTCCATTTTTTGTAAGCTGCAAAGATAAAAAAGAAACAAACTTTCAGGGATAACAATAAAATTAATATACACAATACCAATCCTATTAATAAAGCTAAAAAAATAGTATAATGAATGAAGTATGATATGAGAATTCTCATAGATACCTTTTGAGAAAACAGAATAAGATGGAAAAATAGCAGTGATGATATGTGTATACAATCGACCAATTTATAGTGTTTGGATTAGGTTAACACTATGTTTCAAATTTTAAAAAAATTTCTGAGTAAATATGGTAACAGTTTGTGCATTTAATTTGATTTCTCGAAAATCATGGTAGGTTGTTACAAACATTATCAAATTGGTTTATGGAAATAATGTTTATTTCAATTTTTTTAAAGTTTCCATGATAGGATTGAATTTGTTTCAAATACCACTATAGAAACCAAAAAATAATACATTAATACATACTATAACATAACATTAACAAATAAAAGTATCCCAATCATGACATAACGAATTTCTTTGAACACACAAATAAAATTAGTCACTAACCTTGTAAATGGATTCTTTTGAGCATAACATCAATTGATTTCCTGTTAAATCATTGATTTCGATTATTTTTTTCAATTTGAAAGTGACGAAATTGAATCATATTTAATATGATTTTGAATGTTGTTTTGATTATCTATTGTTGCAGAAATCACAATTGATAAAAAGTTTGCGTTTTAATTTAGTGAATTTTACAGGATATAGTTTGATTTGTTTTGTTTGTAAATTATGAGTTGACTTAATCATTAAATGTTGAATTAAGGATATAGTTTGATTTGTTTTGTTTGTAAATTATGAGTTGACTGAATCATTAAATGCTGAATTAAGGATATAGTTTGATTTGTTTTGTTTGTAAATTATGAGTTGACTGAATCATTAAATGTTGAATTAAGGATATAGTTTGATTTGTTTTGTTTGTAAATTATGAGTTGACTGAATCATTAAATGCTTAATTAACGATAGTCGTTGATTATTTTAGTTAGACACGTGTCATTTTTTCACTATTTTTGCTTTTAGATGAGTTCTAAGAAAGCGTATTTTATATAGTAGGTAGATAGATTAAAAAACCCAAAAGGAATGAATGTCCCACACAAATCTGAGTCACTCCCTTTAATTAAAAACCAATTAAAAACCCAAAAGGAATGAATTAATAACTCATAATATATTCCCAATTAAAAACCAATTAAAAACCCAAAAGGAATGAATTAATATAGGTCTTGACCAACTCATAATATATTCCCAATATAGGTCTTGACCAACTCATCAGTCATCTTCATTCCTTCCCTCAATTTCCTCTATATAATTCCCTCCCTCCCTCCATTATTCTCCCCCTTAAACACCTCTCAATCATAATAATACATTCCCACACATTAAAAATGACTGACGGTGAGCTGTGTTTATCATCCACTTGCATTTTCAACATCATCTGTTCACTACTCATTTTATCTCCATATTTCTTCAAATTCATATCCTTCTTCATCTCCCCATTACACTTTTCTTTACTTCTACTTTCTATCATTGCCACGTCATTATACCACCAGAAAACAATAGTTGATAAACTACGCCCAAAGGTGGTAGAAGAAGATGATGAAGAATTTCTTGATTTTGAAATCGTGTTTCATGATCATCATCATGCGTCGTTAATTAACAGTAACGGTAACGCTGATCAGTTGGAAGTACAAGCTTCAGTTATGGAGAACCCGGAGCAAAAGCCGGAGAAGCTATTCGAAGAATTGGATCGATTTGAAGATTCGACTCCAATGCTGAAATTACCAGCGGAGATATCAGTTTCCCACCAAAATATACAAATTGTAGATCTGGAAGCATGTTCCAGTGAGGCCGCGAATTTGGATACTACTAGAATCTTTCGTAGACTCGAATCGATAAAATCAGACCTCGGAAAAGCTTCCGCAATGGCAACAACAACAACAACAAACTCCGCAGCAGATAATTTAAAAACAAATGAAAAGGAATGGAAGCGTACGTTAGCATGTAAGCTTTTCGAAAAAAGGTGTAGTTTGGAAGGAGGTGGAGAAGGGATGGACTCCTTATGGGAAGCTTTTGAAGAAGACGATAACACAAATAAAATATCGAGGAGTAGCAAAAAGAAGACGAATCTTAAGAATAATAAGGCGAAAACCGAGTTTAAGTATTTTGATGATGGTGTTAGTGAGGATGGTGATGAGTTTATGGGTAATTGACAATTGTGTTGTTTGAAGGCATTGAGATTGTCTTCACGGGAAGATGACATTTTAGGCAACGGGGGAAGCCTAATCTTGTTAAGATATCTGAAGCTTTGAAAGGGTTTGGTTGGTTGGCACATAGCGTCATGCTAAAAAATGGTGATTAATTAGTTAGTTTGTGCTTTATTTGTTTGTTTATAAAAATTTTGTTTTGTTTTTTGATCTCTATTTCATGGATTGATACTATGTATCTAGTGTTTATCAGAATCGGATTAGGACCTATGAAACAAATATGTTTATGGTTTTTCCATGTTTAAATAAATGCAGGTCGAAAAATGAGAATGATCATAGGTGTTCTAAGCTCCAAATAACATAATCTTGATATTGTGTACTTGTGTTCTTGAGTTTGAAGAGGAATTAAAACGCAAGACGGAGATGTTTAAATACGATTGTAATAACTCTTTCTTACTTTCTTTCAAGTTGTTAGATACATTTTGTTTAACTCACTTATACGGGTTAAGAAAGACGAACATAAGGTTTGTGTAGTAGCCAGAACATGAAACCCATACCGACAGATATTTGATCGATCACTTATCAAATGTAGTTGTATGAGCTATGGGTTTCATGTTTATATGAAAAATGTATAAAAAGTATAAGTGGTACACAATAGAATCATAGAAATAACTTCAGTTTTCATACCAAAGGTTTGTAGCTTAGTGGTATCATAAAATGATGTAAGATGCTATCGTAGTAAGAGGTTGTGCGTTCAACTCCCGTTAGAGACAAGTGATATATATTGCATTAGTATGTTTATATGCGTTTAGTTTTGTTGTCATTGAAATTTAGGGTTATTTGATGTGGTGAATTATTGGTTGTAATGTTGGGTTTTGGTTTATTGTTGGTGATTGAAGAAGCTTTGTAATCGGATCTATTAAAGTTGGCTGTGCTTGTGCTATAGTATGATGTGCTCTTTGACACTTCAGATAAGTACATTTTTTGTGGATTTCATTTCGGAAAAATTATCATGTTTGGATTTATGTTTTTAGAATTGGTTACACAATCCGACTCTTGTTTTGGTTCCTTTATATTGGTGCGTGTTGTGGGTGAATTCAGAACAAGGTGAGATTACTTGCGTCAGTATCGAGGCAGGTTACTAAGCTTGCCTGCCAAGGATGATGCGGTGCTCTTTCTCTTGACTCTTTGTCATTCGTATCTCATACGTTATATAAATAAATTGGAATTTCCAAAGCTATGGTTGTTTATGGTACGCCTCTTGTTTGAGTTTGGTGAAACTTTTGTGGACAAAATAATTGTCTTTAATTGTTACTGAGTGTCTCAAATTGCAATTTGCTTATTAGGTTCCCGAATTGATTAGTAAGACATGAATATCATACGACACTTGATTGCAAGCAGGTTTGTGATGAGTATGCAGGGGCTGAGGGGCTTTAAAGTTGAGATTCAACGCATCTTGGCGAGCAATTGTACCACTTTCAGCACGGGCGGACGGAGGACATATCATTTTTTTGCGTCCCTTCGGCCGTCTAGGCTCATTTCAGTGTTTTCAACACTCCTTATAGTACGGTTTGTTGATGCTTAAAGCGTGCTTCGATTACGATTGCATCATGATTGCCTGATGCTTACGTGCATTTTTTGATATATGCTTCATTCGTGCTTTGCTAATGTCAGCTTTGTTGGTGCTTTCTTTGTTGGTGCTTTCTTTGTTGTTGCTTTGATGATCTGATTTGACTGTATGTGTGTGCGCGTCCGTATTCGGGAAGATTCTAGTATGGGTGTTGTATGTGAAGGAATTAGTATAAAAAAGGGAAAAATATAGCGTTGGGTCGAGCAAACAATGGATCTCCAAATAAATGTGTCGCATCAAACCCGTTAGTGGGTGGGTTATAGAAATATTATCCGAATTATTGTGTGAACAATAAGCAATGTTACGAAGGTTGTGATGACTTTGCATGGGTTCGGTTAAAGCTGAGATTGTCCGCAACTTGGTGGGGCAACCTATTGGGTTTGCAGCCATGATGGGTGTATCCTCTTTTTCTCGATTGGTTCCCTGTTTGAGCCTCATACTTAAGGACTAGCCGTGAATCTGAAAGATAGACCATTGAATCTACGTGTTTGTATTTTAATGCAATAAGCCACAGTCGGCCAAGAGCCCTGGTGGGTGTATTTTCGATTTTGGATGCCAATGTATTATCGCATATGCTGCACGATTGCCATTTTATGTCATACTAACTCATTCTAAACTGCCGTCATTGAAGGTATGAAACAAATGCCAGGTGCAACGAGTACCGATTTCCATGGGAACAACGCCCGCAGGTACCACAACCGTCAAGGTAACTTCAACTTTCCATGTATTATTCCATGGTCCATTTGATTGCCACTTTATATCATATTAACTTTTTCTAAACTACTATCGTTACGGGTACCAATCAGAGTCCGATTGCACCGACTACCGATTCCCGTAGGAACAACGTCGACAAGTACTGCAACCATCAAGGTAAGCTTAACTATCCATATCTACTGGAATCATGCGCCATATTATTATTACCCTTTTTTAATTCCTTAAATGTTATGGAATTGTGCAGCAATACCTTTGGAGTATATGCATCTGGGGGCCTACGACCAAGTATTACACCGGGTTCTTAATACTTATGGTATGTTTAATTTAATGTAAAGATTTTTTTGTTCTTATATTTAGTAAAGCAAATGGCTTATACTAATTGCTTGGTAATTTAGTCGAAAGTAGTTTTTGAATCGCGTAGTTCCAAACACCTCATAACAATTATTACAAGGCATTAGCCACCACCAATGGAACAAGACCCTGGTTGTTCTCATAATTAGATCAGCCTACTGCTGTTGCTATAGTATTCAGTATTAATTTAATATGACATTGTTTTGTTGTTGTTAAAGGTGATATTGGCACTATTGAAGGCCAAGGTTCGTTATAGCGGGATAAGTTTTACCAAGGGAAATCAGCAGAAGACCCTACATGGTTAAGCTAACGTACTCAAGCCAAATCCATATATGCAATCTTACTTTGATCAACTTGCCTTCATGGTTTGTCCATCCACTTTATAGCATGTTCCCCATCAGTCAAGAGGCACTGCATAATCATAAGATCGAATCGATCCAGGTTTACATTTCAATAAACTAATCTCATGTACTTTTTTGTTTTCTAAATACTAAAAGTATCATTTTCGGTCATTCTATAAATAGTTTTAAATAGTCCGTCATATCATATAATGAAATCTGAAAATTGTCTTCGCAGATTCGTACAACAATGTAAAAATCCAAGATATTGAAGAGCAAGGTTATGACCTCACCCACTACCTAAGACTAAAGATGCACCTGCAAATACGAAGGGTGCATGGTATTTCAAGTCACCATTTGGTGAACATATGTTACTTTTGAAAGATAACGTCAATGGTTTGATAACTATCCTCCTAGTATTATTAGTCTTATTTTTTTATTGCCATGTTCACTGATGCTCCAAGCTTTCTTTTATTTTCTGTTCTGTTAACACAAACTTTACGGATTTATTTTAAGCTTTATCTCTGTTTTCTCTTGCCCAGTTAAGTATGTAACACAAGAAAAGACACATTATTCTATAGTAAATGAGTTGCGTGTTTGACCTATTTAACATAATATCTAATGAGAATTTGTATGGCTTTGCAGTGATATAATAATGCAAGATCTAATGATGAAATAAATGTTGCGATAAATGGATCTGCATCACAAGTTCAAACAGCTCAACAGTTGGTACATGTTTCTGATTCAGTCAATAATCATCTTTTAATGTCTGGATAAAAAGGTTACGTTTTTAGCATATGATAATATAGGTTCGAATAATAATGTTATCCTACACACATTCAAAACGTAAACTTAAACAATTACTACTGTGTTGTACGGCTTATGCAACATAAGTTTGTTGGATCTTTGGTTACGCCAAAAAATCTAGAAAAAACACGTCCCTCGCAACGCGGGCCACAATCCTACTCGTTAATTTTATTTTTCATCACTTTTGTGAAAAATACTGGCCGAAACTTTAAGCACCCTTTGTCCCTTTACCAATATAAAAGGACACTTGAAGCCCAATTATAGATACGTACATTTTAAGGCCGTTTATTTGGCATTTTATATATGGGTTTAATACTATGTTTTTGAGTTTAATTTTGAAGAGAAAAAGAAAGATTAGAGAAGGTAACAAAAAAAATTGCGTTTTGAAGATTTTTTTAGAAGAGAAAGGGAAAGTAAAGGATACCTCAGAATTAAATCCTAATCTTCTTCTCAATTTGGATGATTTGGAAAGAAAGAAAGGATGAGCGTGTTTATCTTTTCTTATATACCTAAATTTGTTTGTTTTTTCCTCTTTTTTCCAACACAGGAACGAAAAAGTTATGTCTTCTTTCCTTTTCTCCTCAGCTCGGGAACACAAAAATTAAATCATTTCTTCTTCACTCCACTCCTCGGAAATAGAGTGTAAGTCATATGATAGTCGAGTTCTGATGTGTCGTTCTGCGTAGGTAATTTACTATTCAAGTTTTATTATTTATATTTTTCTGACTTTACCTATTAACAAACACTAACGGGCAGTGTACCCGATCTGTTGTAGGTTCGTTGGTAAGTAGGGTGTCGATCACTAAGAGCGAGTGTTAACACTTAAATCTATCAGTATTTTAGTTATCTAACTTAGTCCTAATTTATTCTATGTTAAATCTAACTTAAACTTAAACTAACACAAAAATGGAGGTTTTCAACATGAGAGACTGGCACAAGTTTTGGTTTACCTAGACTAAGATGAGGGTGATTAACACATACAAGTTGATAGACAGAAGATAGAGAAGCAGTCAAGCCTAATGTAAGGAAAACGTACTAACCATGTTTAATCTAATAAAACGCAGGTTTTGTTTATAAGTGTAATGATTGTCTTATATCGTTGATGACATATCATTTCTAGGTTTAGGCGGTACTTCTTCTTGCGCCAATTCTGTTACAATTAAACACATCTGCATAAAGCATTCATAGCTTATTATAACATATGTTAAGAGACTGTAGGTCTCAGCCCTAGATAGATCTTTTAAGCCTGTGAAGGATATAGAGTACTAATGTAATCAAAAGTAACTATGTGAGAGACTCTAACAAAACAATCTATTGTTCACACAGAAAATAAACAATAGTGCTAAAGAAGAATTACTAAAAACAATACTTTTAACGATATGTTTCAATAGTCTTAATCCAAGTGATCACACCCCACACATGACATGGCCTATGTTCATTCACATATCAGAAGGCATACAACATTTTTTAAAAGTGACTTTTATGTTAACCAAATTATGTAATTTACTCAAGCACAAGAGATCTAGCAACAAGAATGCATATAAATTTGAATGACCATAACATTAATATGGGACTCACAATTGCACGGCTGAGTGGAGGGTTTAAACTAAGCGAAAACCCTAATTGTTGCTTTCAACACCCTACGACACGACCTACTTCCCAATCAAAAGTTTAACCACAAGCTTCGTACTCATTTCTTGCCGTACACTCGAACACCAAAACCCCACGTCCTGCTTACTTGATTGTCGTCGAGAAGAACAAAGGGGTGAATTAGGGTTACAGTATTTAGGATTTTCTTTGCTTGTTTACAGTATGAAGGAGATGGGAGTGTTAAATGTTTGGTGGGTTGCTTTGTTTACCACATAATATTAAGAGGAAGGTAGAGTGTTTTTGAGTGATAACTTTCTTATGTTTACTGAGAATGTTCAAGGAGTGGAGTGGCTCTTTATATTATGTGGTAAACAAAGCACTCTACCTTCCTTGTTGGATAATAAGGGTTATATTAGGATAAGATTTCTTATATATATATTGAATGTTGGTCAATAACAAAGGCGTGTATGTTTGTGAAGAAAACATCAGTCAACATTGGTTAACTTGTAGGAATTTTTATTTTGACATTCAACTCTTTAGTTTATATACTAGTTTACATATTTGTGATGTTTGTTTTGAGTCCTATTACTTTGGTCCAATACGCGACATTGTCCAACTTCTCTTGTCGCGTGTGCATATTAAACATCGAGTAGGATGAACTTACATACAACCTTGATAAGTGTACTTGACATTTTCTAATAAGCATCAAGTTTTTTAGCTTACTCGATATAGCTAATGTTAATTAAATGCCCAACAATACGAATTAAGTTAAAGTCTAAACAAAGTAGTAACGGAATTTAAAAATGACGAGAGTACAAAGTCGTGGAAAGACCTGTAAAATACGGGGTGTTATATGAATTTTCATGACTCAATAACTTATCTTTGTAGATTCGATGCTGCGTCTTGATACAGGAAATGTGTCCTTAAGGAAGGCGTTTGGAGAAAATAACAAACAACCTTTGCAGCTTGGCTTTAATTATGCCGATCTTGGTACCTTCCATCCTCTAGGAAATTTTGCAAGCATGTTGAATAGTCTTATGTGGGAAATAGTCCGGCCACTTCCCCTTGCTTGCGAGTGGGAAGAAATTCCAGAGGCATTTAAAGCCCATATTTACCCTACACTTGAGGTATTAATTGTTTATTTTACTTCTATCTTATTGTTATCGA
>BQNB010035310.1:5789-47569 GCA_026074375.1 Tanacetum coccineum | reverse complement strand
GCCCGCGTTGTTAGATATAATATATTTATATATGTTATATGTTATTATATCTAAATTAAACCAATTAGTAAACACCATATTTATTAAACCAATTTAAACCACCATTTATGTCAAGATTTTGATATTTATAAAACTTTATGATATATTTATTTGCCATTTCGCTAAACCAAACACACCCTATGTATATAAAACCAAACGAACCCTTGGTGATTGTTGCTAACCAAACGCACCCTAACGGCCTGTCACGACCCAACCAAACCACCCCTTGCTGTCCAAATAGTCCATACGCCTGTTTAAACCACAACAAACGCCCCTTGTGGGCGTCACAAACCAAACACGCACCCGAACTTGCCAAACCACAAACAAACACCCCCTTGCTATTTTCGCACCATCCAAACTTCAGCCCCTTAATCTTTTTTCACTCACCACCAAGACATACCCTATGGTTTGTTCTCAACAGCCAAACGCACCCGACTTGCGGTTTTAACAAACAACCCTGAACCCCCGCTCCAAAAGCCCCCCCCCCCTTTTTTTATTCCCTCTGAAAGAATAAACCAACCGCACCCTCTTGGTGCCAAACCGAAACCAAACGCACCTTTATTGTTTTCATATTTAAACCTCACGCACCCTAGGGCTGAAAGTAAACAAAAAAACGCCCCTATGGCTCCAAGATTCAAAACCAACCGCACCCGTGCGTGGGCCAAAACCAAACCGAGAACGCACCCTAGGTGCCCAACAAATCAAACGCACCCCTGGTATGGTGCAAAACCCACACCGAACGCACCCTTCGGGTGCTGTGACGAATGGCAGCGGCATGAGTTGGATGAACGTGTGTGAGGCTGTCGTCGTCGTGATGGTGATAGTGGGGTGGCGGTGGCATGGCAGCGGCGGTCGAGTAGTGGTGGTGACGGCGCGTGACCGAGAGTGGGTGTGTAGATCGAATAGATCGGGAGGTGAGGAAGCTTTTTGGAGCTCACCGTATAAAAAACCTCCGCTCTAGGAAAGTTTTCCGGCGGCGGCGACGTGGTTGCCGGCGCGGCGCTGGCCGGAGGGCTGCCGGATATATTGAGGGAGAAGAGAGAGTGTGAAATATATGTGTGTGGTATTATTAATAGAAATGAAATGAAATGATTATATAACTTATATATATATATTATATATATATATATATATATATATATATATATATATAATTGGGAAGTGACAAGTTAAAATAGTTCAGGGTAAAAAGTGAAACTTTTTAATATAGTTTTTATAACTATCGGTTCGGGACTCGTTGAGCGACTTAACGGACGATTCAAATCTCGAAACTTGCGCCATTGTTTTCTAATCATTTTTCTGATGAAAATGAGTACTTATTTGATAACATTTCATAAATATTTTTCATATCATTTATAAAATATTCGTTATTTATTTAGTGAACTGGTTACGTCTGTTCAAAAAAAAATAGATTTTCAACTCTAATATTCGCGTTTTCCAAAACGCTTTTATTAAAATGCTAAGTATTTTATTAAATATTTTTATTTAATAAAACGTGATAATTAAATATAATTTAATTATTTTCCCGCTTCTAAATCTTGCGAGGGCATTTCAGTCACCTTCTGACTATTTCCAGGTCTCGGGTAAAACTGAAAAGTTGTCTGAAATATCATTTCACATCAAATTGCTTTAGAGTCCGAGTCGTGAATACGTGATTTAGATGATCATTCTTATAAGTCAAGCCAGACCCTAAAAGTCAAAGATTGAAATCGTCATTAAAAATTTTGAAAAACTCGATGTTACATACCTAACCCTTAAAAGAAATCCTCGTCCCGAATTAAATCGGTGTTATCCGCGTTAGTGTGACTAAGAACAAGACTTAAGATTTACTATGCTATTTCAACATGCCGCTGATAACTTTATTCAGCAATATCTAATGTTTCGACATTCCTTAATATCCATAAATTTTGGCTATGGTGACCAGGATATCCAATCCATTAGAAGAGGTATCTTAGAGAAATAACATACAAGGTTATTGTTGGGTATAAATGCTTTATGAAAATCAAACTTTTCTTAATAGAAACACAATCAAAGGAGAAAGTGAAGTCGCGTGAGTATGTTTTGTAAAGTCCTCTAATTGTCCGAGGACGATGTCTCGTTTCTACTATTTGTAATGTTCGATGATTCACATCAACGTGGCTTATGTATGTAAGTACTCAACTTACTTGGCAGTACTAGGATGTATCGCGACCTAAGTCTTCCTACTAGTGGCCCGAAATGAATAGTCCAACTATCTGTTTCGTCGATAGGTGTTTATCTCGTTTAAGGGGAGTTGCATAACCTATTGGATAAAGTTGTATCAGTCGGGACCGCTCCAGGACCCAACAGTAGCGACCATAACGTCAATACTATAACAAATGGTGATGGGATGCCGAAAATTAGGACATTTCGAGAAACAATATTTCCAGAATAAAGTTTGACGAATGGGAGGAGTTCGCGAAAGAGCTTAAGCGATAGACAGCGGCATATGGTACCCAGTTGTTAGTTCGAGGATAAATCAACTCCATTAACTCAAGTATGTAACAAGTTTGTTAGTTCCACAAACAGTTTACGATCGCAACGATTTGCAATCGCAAAAGTAACAACTTAAGAATGAGATAAGGTAGCTCCAAGTGAGGCCTTAAGATTTTGCTGAGTAGTAAGACACGATTGTGTCTCTAGACCCTTTTAACGGATTCTGATGATTATCGATTTCAGGTTCATACTCGTGTCATATCGGATACCATTAAGCCCACTCATTTATAATTTCTTATTTACATAAAGAAGCGTCCCAAAATTTATGTAAGTACGAAATGATAAACTTTATGGTTCGGAGATTTATAATTATTTATTTAACTGAAGTGGCGTCCCACTCGCTGCAAATATATTAATAATAAATCATCCTACTTAATAATTTCTGATGCAATACGCGTACTCTGCATAACCTTCATAGGTATGGAATGACATGACGATGCATCGATCAAAGAGTATAGGACGAGTGTCTGAAACTCGTCTTCGGAGTGGAGAGCGAAACAATCAGGGGAATCGACATAGAGTTCAAGACAGTTAATGAGTACTCGGTTAAAGTAAATAAGATAAAGTCATTATGAACGAGTCAGCATAGCAATTATCGTATCAATCCTCCTATTACAAGTCCCGCCCATACAGAACTTGTAAGACTTTATCACACATAATCCATGTAAACCAGAACAGTGACTGGTTTTTGTTTTACATAGCAATTTATCATATCAATCCCTTATATATAAGTCCTCCATACAAGACTTGTAATACTTAGATTCATACATAATTCCATGTAAACAAAAAGTATAACGTCTATGTGTAATACTAATATTGGTATATAAGCTATAAGAAAATAATATTCATAGAGACCATTATTTAACTTACAATGTCTGAGAACGAAGTGAGACCATTGTGCAACTCACAATGTTCCCTAAGAAGTAAAGATGGAGACCGTTGTATTAACTCACAATGCTGATGGTATAATTGAGACCATTGTGCAACTCACAATGTCTTATGAAATGCTATGTTAGTGTTATATAAATAACTCATATATATTAAATAAACGTGCGATATACGCAAAAGATGTAAGCATATATAATTGACATAATATGTATTGTCATGTAAGCACTAAGGTAACAAGTGACCTAAGCAAGTAAGCAGCAGTGTGTAATGCACTTATGAAAATTTTTGTTGTGATTGCAATTTTTGTGAGAAACGTTATAGTCTCGGAAAAATATGCAACCTAGTTCTCTATAACCTTGGCTCTGATACCAATCTGTAACACCCCCAAAAATGTGTCGCAGCGGAAATAATGTCAGGGGTCGTTACTTTCAAATACAAAAGCTACAAGATACAAGAAACGACCTCTAAATGTGTCGATTGAAAAGTTAATCTCGTTATTGTCTTTGAAATTGATATAACATTTGTCCCATAATTGCATCACAATGAAAAGCTTGAAAATAACCCAACGAGATTTGATCATTTGTATGTAAGTAGAAATCCATAAATGAAATCTTGTCAATATTAGACTCCATTGCACATCAAGTAAGCCAAGCATCTAATTCACCTGAGAAAAACATGCTTAAAAGTGTCAACATTAAAGTTGGTGAGTTCATAGAGTTTTGTAAGTATAATGTAATTTTGAAATCCAAAGATTTATAGAGTATGTATGATTATTTCAATCCTTATAATAATCGCCAAAAATGTAAGAGTAAATGTAGAACCAAAAGAGTTTAGTGTTTATTGCTTCGCTGCAATATGATGAAACATGTTCAGAAATTAGTAATGTTCAATAAGTAGTATGGACAGTGAGATCGTTGATTTTCCAAAATGTATGGGTCTACTATAACAAATACAGTACCACATAAATAATATCTACTGTTGCACTAAGCTCATGACACTGAAGCTCGACACTAAGTATGCAATTTAATGCACAAAATGTCGCCCGTGTAGAAAGTTCAAACCTGTAAACATCCAAATTGTTCCGACCATGTAATGCAATCGTTGTTTCAGTTACAGTTAAAAACTATTACGCTACTCACCGAACAGATGTCAATCCCAATAAGATCTATATATACACTGCGCTTGCCTCAACCGGTCCATCCGGTCAAGAATTTACACAGTTCATGAATGGTCAATGGTGGGTTATTTTACTTAGAGCAAACACGTAAACCGAGGCGATGATAACCGAAACACTTGTGTCCAATTAAAAATAACTGTTGTATTTGTAAATAGCTTTGAGTACTTAAATCCATAAGTAGAAAAGAGTATGATATAAATCAAGTAATCGAGTTCGTAATGAGTATGTAAACAAGTTGTATTTAGCATGTATTCTCCCCCGAGATTTGTAAAGTAAATGTAAAGCAAGTGAAAGAGGGGCTATAAACTCACATTGATAATGAAGAACGATTTGTAGAATAGGCATTTAATATGCACAACACGAACGGAAAAACCGGAATGGCTCGGCCGAGAAGTAGTAACTAATCTTAACAGCTAAGTCCCACTAGCCTAGGATATTGCCGTTTTCTGCGGAATTCTTTTCCGATAAATAATAATCAACGCGTCCCGTTGAATAAAAGATTTAGATTTAAATGTAATAGTTTTAAGTGGTTTGGTTAAATAAATAAAATCAAAATAGCGACGCAAAGTGTGTAATATATATTCTTTATATATTACTTATGAAAAATAACCCTTATATAATTCCTACCGTGAATTATATAACAAAGACAATCAATCAAAAGATTAATGAAAAGTATAATATACCTTGCAGGTATTATATAATAAGTGTGAATAATTAATTAAACCAATTAGTTTGACAACCATTTAATTAATGAAAAGACTTTGAATAAAAGTTGACAAATGTCTTAACGTTATGAATTAAACAACCATGTTTGTAACAGTTGTATAACCTTATAAAAAATAAAATAATATTTTTATCAATTATATTTCGTTCATCGATAGATTGTGTCTAAAACAGTTGCCTCAATGTAAAAGTATAGTTTTCGTTCATTGGTCGGGTTATTGTATAATACAAGTTAATGTATCTTTTAAAATATAACTTGGTCCCTTTTTATCCGTCTATAAAACAATATGAGATTTAGTAAAAGTTACGCGAAAAGTTAAATATATATACATTTCGTATGACATTTTCGGTTAAATAATTTTTCCATATTCGCAAAACTCTACGTTTTTCATAAATGCATATATAATTAGAAGATCGAAATTTTTTTTCAATATTTCAAATGCCCGCGTTGTTTAGATATAATATATTATATATGTTATTATAACAAAATTAAACCAATTAAAACACCATATTTATTTAACCATTAAACTCACCATTTATGTCAAGATTTAATACATTTATAAAACTTTATGATATATTTATTTGCCGTTTCGCTAAACCAAATACACCCTATATAAAACCAAACGAACCCTTGTTGATTGTTGCTAACCAAACGCACCCTAACGGCTGTCACGACCCAACCAAACGCACCCCTTGCTGTCCAAATAGTCCCTTTATGCATAAACCCAGATCCAAACGCCCTTGTGGGCTGTCACAAACCAAACGCACCCTAACCGGTGCCAAACCCACAAACAAACACCCCATTGGCTTGTTTCAGAGCCAATCCAAACGCCCCTTATGCTTTTCAATCACCACCAAACACACCCTATGGTTGTTCTCAACAGCCAAACGCACCCGCTGTGTTTTAACAAACAACCCGAACGCAGCCCCTATCTATGAAACAATAAACCAACCGCACCCTCTTGGTGCCAAACCGAAACCAACGCACCTTTACTGTTTTCTAGTTAAACCTCACGCACCCTAGTGGCTGAAACAAACAAATAAACGCCCCTATGGCTGCCAAGATCAAAGCCAACCGCACCCTTGCGGTGCAAAACCAAACCGAACGCACCCTAGGTGCCTCGGGACATAATCAAACGCACCCCTGGTATGGTGCAAAACCCACACCGAACGCACCCTTCGGGTGCTGTGACGAATGGCAGCGGCATGAGGTGGGGATGGAGACGATGGTGAGGCTGTCTCGTCGTCGTGATGGTGATAGTGGGGTGGCGGTGGCATGGCAGCGGCGGTCGAGTGGTGGTGGTGACGGCGCGTGACCGAGAGTGGGTGTGTGGATCGAATAGATCGGGAGGTGAGGAAGCTTTTTGGAGCTCACCGGAAAACTCCGCCGGAAAAGTTTTCCGGCGGCGGCGCGGCGGTGGTGGCCGGAATAGTCGCCGGAGATGGTGGTGGGGCGGTGGCCGGATAAAAGGGGAGGGAGAGAGTAGTGATGTGGGTGTGTGTGTGTTTTATTTGTATATATGAAATAAATGTATATAATTTTATATATATATTAAAACTTTAAATCAAAAGTGACAAGTTGAAATAGTCCAGGGTTCGTTTTGTAACCTTTTAGTAAAACTTCGATACGCATCGGTTCGGGACTCGTTTGAAAGACTTAACGGATGATTCAACTCTTGAAATTTGCGCCATTCTTTTCCGAATCATTTTTCTGATAAAAATGAGTATTTACTTGATAATGTTTCATAAACATTTTATAACATTTAATAAAATAGCTGTTATTCATTTTGTGAACCGGTTTCGTCTTGTCCGAAATAAAATTGGATTTCAACTCGAGTATTCGTGCCGCAACGGCTTTTAATTAAAATTGATGACTAATTTATTTTATATTTTTATTAAATAAATACTGAAATTAAAAACAAATTTAATTGTTTTTGTGTGTCCGCGTTGTGTATTGTTCGAAAAATCCTTGCGGTGCTATGCAAAACGATATTCCGGACAACTTTTTAATTTTAGCCGAGACCTAAATCTCGACCAAAAATGACCAAAATGCCCTTTTTCAATTCTGCTGTAACTTGTATTTTCAATAAAAACGCAGCAGTTTGACCATTGGTTTTGACCCGCTATATCACGTTTTCGTGACTTTGACCAAAAAGAGATTTTATGCAAAACGACATTCCGAACAACTTTCGTGTTTCGCCAGAAGGCTGAAACGGACTCGAATGTGCTCAAAACTGCCTTTTACGAATCTGCAGCTTATTACATAAGCTAAATAGCTGAAACAATGCATATATATTTTCAAAACTTCGTTTGATCATATCTTCTTCGTTATTTGGAGTTACGGGAAGTTCGAATTACCGAAACGTTCATAAAAATAAGCTCTTTCATATTATCCAATCAGAAATCAGTTTTTACAAAATATCGGACCTCGTTTTCCGTGCCAAACTTTCTGCACGAATTTATACTTGTTTCAATATGCACCAAAAACCATTTTGACTCAAAAATTCGATTACAATATATCTAGAACAAACGCTACATAACATTCATAACACTCAATCAACCAACAACATATTCTAACCTATTCGACGCAAGATACCCCGGGTTTCATCACATGCAAACATAAACAATCAACCAAGAAAACCATCAAAACCATAAACAAGAAAATACTTACAATGCTCACAAGAGCTAGATCGAAAAATAATACGGACCCTCGTTGTTCCCTTGTTGATGCCGCGGCCAAAACCAAAAACCCAAACCGAAACCGAATATTTTTCCAACTAAACTAACACTACTAATACATTTATCTAGCCATATTACAACACCATTTTATAAAGATATAAACCCTTCAAAACATCAACCACTTTAGCCCCTAATCCTTTGAAAATAATGCTTTTAAAGGTGTTTGGGTCTCAAGAAAATTATATTAGCATATAAGCTTTTAACTAGTGTAGATTTTTTGTAATGAAAATTTTATGGATTTGGTGTTTTTGAGCCTTGGGGTAATCGGCCAAAAGAGAGAGTCAAACAAGGGAGATGATTTTTTTTTCCAACTATGAGAAATAAAAGAAGAAATGTATGTTAAGAACTATGCATGCAAATGAGGTGGGACAAGTGTCCCATGACACTTATAATATTCGGCCACCTCAAGATATGAGGTGGTGACTTTTCCAACTTGAATTATTAATTGATATTATATGACATTTAGGGTATAAATTTTAAGATAGGTGGGTAGTTTTGAGGCTAACGGGTATTAATGCAAAATATAACGAGAGTTAAGGCGGAATCACGAAGTAAAAACAAACAAGATAAAAATAGTTTTACATAAAACGGGATACTTTATTGAAAATTTAATTACTGAGGGCTCGAGACAGATAGAAATTTCTTAACACAGTTTAAAATAAAATGGAGACGAGAGTTACGAATTGAGTAAAAGTAAAAGTAAAAATTAAAATTTTACTAAAGAGGTAAAAATAAGAATTTATTGGAATATTTTATTTACCTGAATTTACGGAGTCCTACAGTGTGCAAGCTTCAAAAGGCCATTTATGGACTTAAATAGGCTTTTCGTAGCTAGAATCTCTGCTTCCATGAGAAAGTCACACAGTTTGGATTTTCTAAAAGCGAAGATAAGTCCTGTATATATGTCAAATTCAGTAGGAGTGTTGTAGTCTTCCTGGTATTATATGTGGATGACATACTACTCATAGGAAACGATATCCCAACATTACAAAGTGTAAAATATTAGTTGGGGTAATGTTTCGCTATGAAAGATTTAGGAGATGCAACATATATTCTTGGTATAAAGATTTACAGAGATAGGTCAAAACGTCTTATAGGACTTAGTCAGGACACGTACTTAGATAAAAAATTTAAAAAGATTCAAAATGGAGAACTCTAAGAAAGGGAATCTACCCTTACATCATGGCATAAATATTAGTAAGGATCTATGTCCGAAAACTGATGATGAACCGGGAAAAATGAGTCGAGTCCCATATGCTTCGACTATAGGATCAATCATGTATGCCATAACGTGTACAAGGCCTGATGTCTCCTTTGCTTTGAGCATGGTGAGTCGACATCAATAGAATCCTGACGAAGGTCATTGGATAGCTGTAAAGAATATTCTTAAGTATTTAAGAAATACTAAAGACATTTTCTTAGTTTATGGTGGAGAAGAAAAACTTAAAGTGACTGGTTATTATGATGCAAGTTGGGAAACAGACAAAGACGATAGTCGTTCATAGTCTGGTTGGGTATTCTTGTTGAATGGGGGAGCGGTGACAAGGAAAAGTTTAAAGCAAGATACAATGGCAGACTCCACATGCGAGTCCGAGTATATTGCAGCTTGTGAGGCTTCAAAGGAAGCTATCTGGATGATGAATTTCATTGGAGATCTTAGAGTTGTTCCAATAGTACAAGACCCCATTGAAATATTCTGTGATAATGAGAGTGTAGTCTCCTTGACTAAAGAAACCAAGGATCAAGGAAAGTCAAAGCATATTGAAAGAAAATACCATTTTATTCGAAGCAAAGTAGAAGAAGGACATGAGATTGTAAAGGACATACGATCAGAGGATAATCTAGCCGATCTATTCACAAAGGCATTGGCTAAGTCCAGACACGATGAACATGCTAAGAGCATAGGATTGAAAGATAAAATAAAGTTTTAGCTGTTAGTTTGAATTTAAAACATTATAAGCAATGATTGATATTATAATGGTTTTGGTGATTAAATAATAAAGATTTGTTTACTTGAAAGTGTGCTACCATTTGCTATTAATTGTCATTGTGTTTTACTTTTGCATGTTTAGAATCCACTTCCTGAGTACTTAGTTTACTCAAACCTCCTTAGTCGTTCATACTATAGGAAGTAAGTATTGATTTAAGACTATCATGAAGTGTTGGTAAATTGTCTATAAAGATTAGACATAGCATAGAGAATGCTACAACACTCATGAGCACTTAATGGGAATTAAGTGTAGGAGAAACCCGCACTTAGAGAGATTACTTCATGGATTAATATCACGAGTAATTCTAAGATGATAATGTCTTCTATTCTTAAAATGGAGATACATCGAGTTTCTAGTTTTTCAAGTCTGTTATACTTTAGTTTGTTTAGACGTTGCGCGTAAATGCCAGTTATAAAGGATATGCTAGGCATGACATGATGAGTTGACTAGTTCTATGTATTCAAAGTTTATTTATTCCTTTTACCTGATTGGGAAAGCGATATCCATGGGCCCCTCGATGATTAAATGTTGACTTAAATATGCCAGGCCCGGCCGGGACTAAATTGATATGTTCAATTTAGTAGTCTCATATAGCCAAATAATCAAAAATTAAGAATCATAATGTTAAACATAGAGATTGATTAAAATCTATGTCTCATGTTCATACGATATCGGTAGAATAAAGGAATAGTTGATCGCTTATCTAAGGGCTGACTAAGATATGATTTAGAGTTCGGCAGTTGCATTGGATCGCACTCTTTGCTTAGTTGATCAGGATAGGCTTAGACCAATTATAGTTAATGACTTGTCCAAGTGGGAGACTATTGGATTTAGTGTCTAAGTTCATAACTAATTGGTAAGACTATCGTCAAAAGTAGAGTCCTTTTTAGGTTGCCCTTAGTGAACTGTAAAGAGAAATAATAAGGAAGAAAAGGTTATGGCGTAGCCACATAAGATGTTACGCCGTAACATGCCATGGGACGGTTTTGGGGGATGTCCCACATCGCCCCAAGGAGTAAACCCAACCCCCTCCTTTACAATATAAATATATGGGGATACCAAGGCTTTCATTGCTCATTCCTTCTTTCTAATTCATACCTCTTGTAAGAGTATTTCGTGTATCGGAACCTTAGGAGTTCAAATTATTTTCTATTTGTTTCGTGGATGTGAGTTATTAGAGGTACTCTCGTTTGGGTACTTGCCTCCAAGTTTGACTAAGGTGGTTCGCGTGTGAGAAATCCGATTTTCTCAAAGGTTAGTATTTATTTATTTATTTATTTCTCTTAAGTTGCTAATAGTTATTAGGTTTAGATCCTTTAGGGTTTAGTCCCCTTATTGCCCTAGATTAATTGTTATTTGTGCTTTATGTTAATCTAGTTAGGGAATAGAAAACCCATCAGACACTCCACTGATACCCGCTGAGAAACTTACTATACCACATGTTGCTCCCACTATACAGTACACTTCCCCATTCATATACACTAATTCATCTGACAGTGACACTCCTGATACACCTCCATCACCCACTCACGATATACCACCTACTAAGATTACACCATCTACTCGTCAGATTTTACCTGCACCGCCCGATTTACCTCGTTAGCCGGCTATCCTTGTTTTGCCTTGTTAGCCGATTCATGTTGGTCAACCTTATCGTACCCAGCCTAATGGGGTGCGTAAGATGTTGACTGCCAAGAAGAGGGTTGGACCATTGCCTACCCACTAAATTGCATTGAGATATTAAGAGGATTACTTGTCATCAGACCATTTCGCATTAGATGACTCATCACCAGATTCTTTATCAGATTCAGCATCAGACTATTCATCGGATACTTCATTAGGTTATTCTATACCAGATTGTCCTTGTGACTCACCGGCTGCTATTTCTGCCAGGCCATCTCGCCAGAGATGTAGGTCCCCTACTACTTCAGTACCCGTAGCTACACCCGTACCCAGAGTCTTGTCTCCGTACATGCTGACCTATTACCGCCTCGTAAGACGATTAAAGATTCCAATTCTATGACTGATTTTGAGGTTAGTTCAGATGAGAGTTATGAGCCATACGTAGCTAGAGAGGTTGGGTTAGGAGTTGATGTTGAGGAGAGTTATGAGCCCTACTCTAAGCTCGATATTAATTCCGATGTTCAGGCAGACATCGACGCTCGCATTGCAGCTGATAATGCTATAGCAGCTAAGGAGACGGATGTTAGAGTTGAGGTTAGGATTGAGGCCGAGGAGGAGGCCGAGTCTAGTGCGAGAGGTACGGTTGAGATTGGGTTGACAGAGTTATTCACCCTCTATTTCGGATGACTCAGTTTAGTCTATTAAAAAGGATTTTCCCGATCTTGTTAGTGCCGATGGATCGTTAGAGGTTATGTAAAGAGGATTAAATGTGGTCATGCAGGAGTTGTATGATCACATGATAGAGATTCCTGTTAAGAGGATTGCAGTTATTGAGGGTGCTCAGAGGAGTAGTGGTTATGCATTGATAGTTGCTAGTGAGCAAAGAGTTGAGTTGCTTGATAGGACCGGTACGTTGGAGCGAGATAACATGAGACTCAAAGGCATGTTAGGTGTTAAGAGGCAGAGAGTTGACTGTCTTTGGCGTAGCATGTCGTATGCTCAAAGGGATTTAAGTCAGATCTGCCGATTTTGCTTTTAGACCGTGTGAGGTTCGGGAGGATTGAGACCTATGCTAGGAGGCATTTAGGTTATCGCTCTTAGATTTGTTCCGTCATTTCACATGTATCGATCAGAAGCATAGTAGTAGTATCGAGTAGTAGTAGCGTTAGGAATTTGTAAATCATATCTTTTGAGAATTGTGATGTAATCAACTATATTCGATGTTATAAATCTAATTTTCTATTATCTATGTTATGATGTTTATTTATTTAATGCTATTTTTCTCTTATCTTCTAAGTATTGAATTTTATTTACTTAATCGTGGTATTGCTGTAAATCTATTATGATCTCGTATTCCCGTGTGAAATAATCCAAATCATTTCAACCTAACGTTCGCGATGACTTCTTATCATCTAAAATCTCACCAAATTTATTTCTTTTGATGTAGAACGATGTCTACTACACGTTCCGGAGTGACCATCGAAGCAATTAAAGAAATGATTGCTCGACGAGTGGCAGAAGCCTTGGAGAATTACGATGCTAACATAAACCCTGGACCTATAGTGAAAAGTGGGGATGAACAAGAAGATGAGAATGGTGATGTCAGCGGTGACGGTAACAGAAATGGAGGAGGTAACGGGAATGGAAATGGAATTGGAAATGGAGGAGTTAACGGAAATAGAAATGGTAATGGTAATGGTAATGGGAATCTCAACATGAACTTTGAAGGTTTTATGCATGTTGCTCGGGAGTACACGCACCAAGATTTTCTAAAGTGTCAACCACTTAACTTCAAGGGGACTGAAGGAGTTGTTAGTTTAACTCGTTGGTTTGAGAAAATGGAGACGGTGTTCCACATTAGCAACTATCTACAGAAATACCAAGTGAAGTATGCTACATACACCTTGCAAGACAATACATTGACATGGTTGAACTCTCACAAGAGGACATTTAGGGCTGATGCAACATATGTTATGACATGGAAGGAACTTATGAAGTTGATGACCGAGTTTTACTCCCTGAGAAATGAGATTCAGAAGATGGAGATTGAATTATGAAATTTGACTGTGAAGGGTAATGATCTGACTGCTTACACTTAGAGGTTTCAAAAATTGGTTCTGTTGTGCACTAAGATGATCCCGAAGGAGGAGGACATGGTTGAGAAATTCATTGAGGGTCAACCTGACAATATCCAGGGGAATGTGATCACTGTTAAACCCACTAGACTTCAAGATGCAATCTGTATTGCTAATAACTGGATGGACCAGAAGTTGAAGGGTTATGCTGCTAGGAATGCTAAGAACAAGAGGATGTTCGATAATAACCCAAGAGACAACCATGGACCGCAACCACCGCCTTCTAAGAGGCAGAATGTTAATGGACAGAATGTGGTGTGAGCTTGTATGGTTGGAAATAATGTTGAGGGAAAAGCGTATGCTGGAACATTGCCATACTACAACAAGTGTAAGATGCACCACGAAGGGCCGTGTACGGTGAAATGTGGTAACTGCAAGAGGGTTGGTCACATGACTAAAGATTGTAAAGCCAAAGTTGCTGATCCTGTTCAAAGGGCCCCGGCTAGGAATCAGACGGGTATTACTTGCTATGAGTATGGAAGGCAAGGACATTATAAGAGTGAGTGTCCCAAGTTGAAAAATTAAAACCGTGGAAACAAGACTAGGAACAATGAAGGTAAGGCAAGACCTTATGCGCTCGGAGGAGGAGGAACTAACCCCGATTCCAACGTTGTCACGGGTACATTTCTTCTTAAATATCGTTATGCTTCCATGTTATTTGATTCAGGTGCCGATAGGAGTTTTGTGTCGCATGCCTTTAGTACCTTACTTCATGTTACCCCATCCACTTTAGACACTAGTTATGCGGTAGAATTATCCGACGGAAGAATTGCCAAAACCAATGTTATCCTTAGAGGTTGTACATTAGGTTTACTAGGTCACCCATTCGACATTGATCTAATGCCCGTAGAACTCGATAGTTTCGACGTCATTATCGAAATGGATTGGTTAGCAAAGTATCACACGATGATTGTTTGTGACGAGAAGGTCGTTCGTATTCCTTATCGAGATGAAACGTTGATAATCCAAGGTGATGGATGTAATGGTGGAAGTAAGTCGAAGTTGAGTATCATATTGTGTACCTGTATCACAAGTTACGACAAGGAAGATAGAGGATAAATCAGAGAAGAAACGACTTGAGGATGTGCCGATTGTATGGGATTTTCTGTAAGTCTTTCCAAAAGACTTGCCTAGACTACCACCTACTCGACAAATTGAATTTCAAATCGACTTAGTCTTTGGTGCTGCACCTGTATCACGACCCCGTATCATTTAGCACCGTTAGAAATGCAAGAGTTATCCACTCAATTGCAAGAACTTTTTGGCAAAGGATTTATAAGACCCAGTTGCTCACCCTAGGGAGCTCCGATTTTGTTTGTCAAAAAGAAAGACAGATCTTTTCAAATGTGTATCGACTACCGTGAACTAAACAAACTTACTGTGAAGAACTAATACCCACTTTTGAAAATCGACGATTTGTCTGATCAGTTGCAAGGATCAATAGTCTACTCTAAGATTGACTTCAGGTCTGGTTATCACCAACTCAGAGTTCATGAAGAGGATATTCCAAATACGGCGACTGGTCAAGACACCATTTGGGTAATCGTTGATCGTTTCACCAAGTCTACTCATTTCTTACCCATAAGAGAAGACGACTCAGTGGAGAAGTTGACGAGATAATACTTAAAAGAAGTGGTCTTAAGACATAAAGTACCAGTTTCGATCATCTCTGAGCATGATGGCAGATTTGCTTCACACTTTTAGCGGTCTCTTCATAAAGCATTAGGTACTCGACTGGACACGAGTACAACTTATCACCCGTAAACTGATGGTCAGAGTGAGAGGACCATTCAGACCTTGGAAGACATGTTACGTGCACGTGTGCTCGATTTCGGAAAAGGTTGGGTTAGACACTTTCTACTGGTAGAATTTCATATAACAACAACTATCATATAAGTATTAAGGCTGCACCAGTTGAGGTGTTGTATGATCGTAAGTGTCGGTCACCTATCTGCTGGGCTGAAGTTGGAGATAGTCAACTCACAGTTCCAGAGATCATTCACGAGACAACTGAGAAGATTATGTTGGTTTGTGCTCATGTCATATGGATATTTATACGGCTAGGAATACGTGAGCCTACGGGGTCACACACGTTTATACTTATATATCATTCTATTAGTATATATATAATAATATACGCGTGTATTTATTATATATGTAGTTAATATTCGGTTAGTGTATATAATAATATAAGTGTATATTTATTATATATATTAATTCAACGATGAAACACTAACGGTCGTTAATTAGTTCGTTAGAGATAACTAACCAATAAGGCTTTTTAATTATGGGGAATTAAATGTAATTAGCCATAAATAGATAAAAAGTCAAAAATTCAACACCAAGGGGTGTTGTGTTTGTTTTCGACAGGCCATAGGGATCCAAGTGGTTAGATTGGGCTTGTGAGCTATCTTTTCCTCCAAGTTATGTATTTTAGGTAAACCCTAAAATCATCACTATATAAGGAGGACCCTAGAGCTCATAATTTTTATATCTATTCTCTCTCTTGTAGTCGACACATACAAACTCCCCATTGTAAGGGAGTTTGTGTTTTGACTACTTATAGAACTCTTATAGTCGAACGAAATAAACACCCCATGTGGGAAAGTGTTTGAGTTTCGACTACATCTAGTGTTTTGCCTTGATCGTTGGTTAAAGAACTAACATTCAGGTGATATTGTTTGACGTGTAGTGTGGATACACGTAGAGGTTACTTACTTTAGTACTCGTAGTGGTTTTTGGGTGCATGGTATTACACACATGCGTGTACTCGAAGATGCTTGCGTTTCGTCACTAGCTTGGTTGCTAGAGGTATGTTTCCTTATTTATGTTTTTATGTGTTAATTATTTATGCTATATGATTTACTTTCCGCTGCGTAGCTCATTTAATATTCTAGTAATATTAGGTTATTTAGATAACGATTTCTAACAGTGGCATCACGAGCCGTTCATATAGTGTAGTAATTACATAAAAACATAAATATTTTGTAAAATATGCGCCCCATATAGGATATTTGTTGCCTTTTTATGTGAAAATTATTTTAGAAAATTATTTAGTGAAATAATATTGCTTTAATTGGTCACATAAGTTAGGAAATAAATATATGAGATATATTTTACATGAATTCCTAAAATACTTAAATATTGTATTTATATTTTAGATTTGATATAAATATTTGTTGCTTACTTTATCTAGTTATAAATTTGTCATGGATTACATGCATGTAAGCCATGGGTCAGTAAGCCTAAATATTTATATGTGTAATATATGCATGCGCGTGTTTTTTGTAGTATGCACGGGAATTTTTTAAGTGAATTATTTAATTGCAGTTTTAGGGAAGACTCTTATTTGAATTAATTGCCTAATTGTTTCCTGTTTTAGTATGATTAATTTTGTTTAATATGTTTTGCATGTTTTATTTATATATGTCGATATATATATATATATAGTGTGTGTGGGTGTGTGTGTATGTATATATATTATATAATAATATATATATTTATATATATATAATTTTAAAATATAGAATTCATATTATTTGATACATATATATGTATGTTTATACATACATATATATGATGTTGTACATATATATGTATGTATGTACATAAATATACATGTATGTACATTATATATACTGTATTGTATATATATATATACATGTATGTATATATATATATACATGTATGTATATATATATATATATATATATATATATATATATATATATATATATATATACATATTTTATTGATATACGTATATGTATGATATAGATATATATATATATTTATTATATATATATATATTTATGTATATAATATAATATATATGTTATATTATATGTATGTATATATTATATATGTATGTATATATATATATGGTATGTAATATATATATAAGTTTGTTTGCTATGGCGTTATTGTGATTGTATCTATGCATGGGAATTTTTACGTAAATTATTTAATTGTAATAGTAGGGAAGACCTTTGTTGAATTAATGCTTTAATTGCGTAATTGAATTCTTGTTTAGTATGATTAAATTTGGTAAATATGTTTTGCATGTTTTATATAGTGGCGTTTTTATATAATTATGCAAAAATGAATTTTCAAATTAATATGGGACTAAAGGTACAAGATTCAAATGCTTATTATATCTATTGTGTGTATGTTGATACGTACACTTTGCTAAATCATGAACTACATACATAAATTTTGTAATTTTCTTGCAACGCGCTATAACGCATGGGATTAGTGGTTTCCGCAAGGGAACCCCCAACGAAACAACGCAAGAATACACAAAATTTTACATAAACGGTTTTAATAATATTTTAAGTATGTCGTTAATCGTTACTAAGGTTTGATTATTTCCCGTGGGAAAATTAACCTTATCCATAGTAAGATCACTTATACTTAGAATTGTTGTGTAAAAATGGTAACCCTAATTTTATAAATGACATGTAAATTTATAAAATGTAGGGAATTCTATACATAGAAAGTTTTTAAAACAAATAAGGAAAGGTTTTAAAAAATAACTAGTGTTATAAGGTTGTATGCATGCTTCCTTATACACAATTTTGATAATATTATTTATCAAAATTTACCTTTAAAATAAGTTAGTTGCAATCCAAGTAATTGATTGATAGAAGTGCTTAAGCTGGAGGTGGAAGCATGAGTTCAGAGTTAGCATCGAAGGATATTTTTACTCTAAAACAGTTTTAGGTGAATTTGCAAAATTCGAAGGTTATATAACAATCGTATGGTCAGACCTAAGACTGTATTGGATGACTTAAAATCGAGTATGATTGTTCAGAACTTCGATCCGATGGCAACAATAAGGTTAAACATGCTACATGACACTATAATTCTGAATTATATTGCCTCGTACCCCATTGCTAAGAGTTGCACATGTTGTCAATTATCACACGTTGATTAACTTTTGAGGTTTTACCATTTCTAGTAGATTAACTGCATTAATGGTATTACATTCAAGTTGGATCTTAGACCCTTGTTAAAATTAATTGTTTATTTCCATATAAACATGGGTAGTTAATTTTAAGGGATGAATTATCGAAAATACTAAAAATGAACTTTGCAAGTTCTTTTAATGTATTAATGCAACGTATACTGTAAACAAAGGTTTGTTCTTACTTGTTGGAAGACAAACTGTGTCTATTTTCCTTGGGAAAATAAAACTATCTCTATACTTTTACTTATGGAAAAGTTATATTAGGAATGAAAGAATTATCCTAAATTCTATTTAAACTCATTCCAAACTTACATGTTAAGTTAATTGGACTTCTTATTCTTTCAAGATTGCTTTGATATCCTTATTTGGTTTTGAAATCTTTGAATCATAATAAGAAACTTGGATAACTAGAGAACTTAGGTGTATAGATACCAAGACTAAATGTCTTGTTGTAAACAAGACATATTTATGAGGTTTGATTAGAAGACGAAACATCACTGCAAAACTAGAAAAGGTAATAACTAGAGAACTCGTTTCTATAACTGTTTCCTTAAACCAGTAAGAGACGCTACACACCTTTGAGGTAAAGTGAGCTGATAAAGGAGGAATTGCATGCCAATTTTTCAAGTTAATAAGTAGCTAAGATAGCTAGAACTTGAACACACTTCCTTGAATATCTAAGTCCTTGCTTACTAGTCCATGCAACTCACACTAGCAATAATGTGTAGACATTTAAGAATAGGAAAGATGCATAAATTGCTACTTACTTCACTAGTGAAGAAACACTCATAAAGTTTTCAGATCTAGTAGGAGTAATGCATTTTATGAATATAAGACAAACTTGCAATGTTGTCAAATTCAGTGGGAGTTATGAGCTGTTTACCTCATAGGCATCCTACTTTATTTTTGGCTTGGCTTAAAATAATAAATACTTTCCAAGTGTGAAACATCTTCATTTTGTAAGAATCATCGTATATTATCTTTGATAACTTGTTGCCTTTCATTTTAATGTTATCATTGATAGTTATGCACGATCCCCTATTAATAGATGGAGTTCTATATACACTAGCTATGAGCTTGACACTGCTATATTGTTGATACAAACAAACTAACTAGTGTGGTGTTTATAATAAGCCTTTAGCCTGTAAAGGATGTTACTTCCTTGAATAAATCCAAGTCGATAACAATGAAACACTGATGTAATACAATTAACTATGCGGAAAATAGTTAAACTGTTTCAAGGAAGAACACACAATAGTTTATCCAACGATTTCTATTATAACCCTTTTGAATCTGCCTAAGTTGCAGATCCCTAATACAATACTAATACTTCTAACTAATGCTTTTTGTTGTTGTTCTATGTGTGTCATCTTAATGCCTTCTTAGAGATCCTTTTATAAACATAAGGATAACTCTAGTAGGTGTACAGTCCTTGTATGACACAAATACTAATTAATAATAATCACTAATATAACTGTTACATGATAACTACTAATGTAACTATTCAATCCTTTAAAGTTCCTATATTAAAGGCAGTACTTCGACTTTCCCTTACTAAGCAGGCAGTACTTTGACCTTTTAACTTAGCTGTACTTTGACCTTTTGACTTAGCAGTACTTTGACCTTTTGTATTTCTCAACAATCCTCCCCTAACTTGAATTCTACTTGCTTGACTTCAAGTTTCTTGATAGTTGGTCTTCCTTGTTCAGCAACAGTCTGTCTTGTCATTGTAGCAATACTAGCCTTTAATCTTTTAAGCTTCATCTTCGGAGCAGTCTCTTGTATACAATCTGTTTGAGTGAAATGAAACCTCTTGTTTTGAGCATAAACACTTCTTCAAAAATTCTTTGTCTTTGCATCAAACAGATTGTTCTTTAATCAGCTGCAGGTCTTTTCAGCAACATAAATGGTTTTTATGAACGGCCTTTTACCTAAGTAGCATTCACTCTTGGGCTAGTCAAGTTCTTTGGTTACCTAGAAAAACGTGTATTAATCCATGGTGAATGGAAAACCACTTCAACACTCAGAACATGAATCATAGTGTGTTGAATACTATATGACTTTTGGTAAGTCATTACATACTCCTGAAGTTGATCGTCTATCATGATTGTCCCCAGCATAGTCACTGTCTAAAAAGGCTTCTAAATGAAAAGGAGAATCCTTAGGATACCATAAACCCAATTTTGGTTGATGCTTGAGGTACCTTAAGATCCTTTTACTGCTTGTATGTGAGGAAACCTTTGGAGTGACTTGAAAACCTTGCACACAGAGCAAACAGCAAATTATGTCTGGTCTTGAAGCAGTTAAATACATGAGACACCCAATCATAGACCTATACAGATGTACATCAACTTCTTCACCCTCTTCATCTTTTCCTAGAGATTTATGAGCTTCAATTGGGGTAGATGCTGGCTTAATGGTTCTAAAGTCAAATTTGTTGAGAATGTCTTTCACATATATGTTCTTGATCTTAGATAAAATACAACATTAGTTTGTGATTGAAGACCCAAAAGAAGTGAGTTCACCTGGAAACTCATTTGAATTCCGTTTGCATGAGACTTCAAAATCATTCAACCATAGATAGGTTGGTAGATCAAAATTGATAACACAATATAACCTGTACCAACATGATATCTCCTTCTATCCCTTCTTAATTAAATAGAGTTTTATTAATAGCCCCTCCTCTATATCCATGTTTCAAGAAAAGTGGGAAAGTCTTCTTACCATGCTTGGGGCTTGATGTAAGCCATAAAAGTGCCTTGACTACTCTGTAGACTTTGTTTGGATGAGCAGGATCTTCAAAACCTGGAGGCTGTTTGACATACACCTCTTCTGTGATGTTGCCATATAAAAAGCACTTTTGACTCTCCATCTGATAGACATAAAGCCCATGAAAGATGCCAAATGCCAAAAAGAGTTCTGATTGCTTCTATTCTGCAACTGTGCAAAAACTTCATCATTAATCAAACCTTCCCTCTTTCTGTACCCTTGTGCAACTAGTCGTGCTTTGTTCATTGATATTGTAAACCCCGTTCGTCCCTCTTGTTCTAAAAATCCATTAGTTCCAATCACTCTCTTGCCCATCTTGTAGTCAACATAAGACCCATACATCTTGTAGCTTGAATTGAAGCAGTTCTTCTTGCATCGCTTCAACCCAACTTTCATCTGCTAAAGCTTGAGAGACTTTCTTGGGTTCCTCTTGAGATAAGAAACAAGCAAACAAGCATGTCTGCTGATCTTTGTGGTTAGTTCTGTTTTGCTTGTATATAAAGGACAGCAATGCTTGATGTTGGTCAGAAGCACTCTCTTTAAGCTTTCTTTCTAGTTTTAAACCACAGCAGTACTTTTGCAATAATGCTGACTCTGAGGATGATTCTTATGAAATTCTAAGTGTGGAGATAGAGCTGACATCAATTGGTGTGATCCATGTTGTTGTAATCAGGCTCTCCATCTTCCTCATTGTCTGTATGTTCATCATCAAAGGAATTTGTAGAGAAAACACCATCTTTTGGAACATCATCATCAGAATCCGTAGGTGTATTACCAGTAATTTGAGAAGGTGTGTTAGCAGTACTTAGAGTGAAAGTACTGTTGACACATTCTTTTCCCTTTTCAAGTGCTATTCTCCTCTTTTCCTTTTCAAAAGCATTCCTTTGAGCATCATTATGAGATTTAGCAAGAGATTCTTGATGCATCAAACTCACAAGCTCATCATGTAGAGCTTGTTCTTCGGAAGATAATGGAACTTCTTTGTCAGCAGTACGTTCCTCTGAATGCTTATTCTGAACTTCATTAATGCTTGGACCATGAACAATAAACTGCTGGTCATCTAAATCTTCAACAGCATCATAAGTTGTTTCTTGTCCTCCT
The DNA here is from genome assembly GCA_026074375.1 of Tanacetum coccineum. NCBI lineage: Eukaryota > Viridiplantae > Streptophyta > Magnoliopsida > Asterales > Asteraceae > Tanacetum > Tanacetum coccineum. The sequence continues at coordinate 24,901 of BQNB010035310.1, read as the reverse complement.
GAATCAGCATAGTTTTCTTTCCTTACAGGAATGTAATTCATTGAAGGAGATAGAAGTTCAAGATCAAACATCCAATCAGGACCTTTGCCTTTTTGATTCTCCTGATTCTCAAGAAAGTCTACATGAAGACAGTCTTGAACTTTTCTTGTTACCCTGTTGAAGACTCTAAAACCTTTGCTGTTAGTAGAGTATCCCAACAGATAGCCTTCTTCTGACTTGCCATCAAACTTACCCAATTGATCTAGGGTATTAAGTATAGTCAGAGGACCCCCAAAAAAGGTTCATGAAACTGATGAACCCCCCCATTTTCTTAGGAGATCTGCCCATTAAAATTTCATAAGGAGTCTTCATTTGAGGTTTAGTCACCAAAACTCTGTTAAGCACATAACAAGCAGTATTGACTGCTTCAGCCCAAAATTGAATGGGTAAAAGAGAGTCTGCTAGCATAGTTCTAGCAGCTTCAATGAGAGTCCTATTCTTTCTTTCAGCAACACCATTTTGCTGTGGAGTCCTTGCAATACTATACTCTCTCTTGATTCCTTTCTTGGCACAAAACTCATTCATTAAATGATTCTTGAACTCTGTTCCATGGTCACACCTAATGTCTATCACTTTATGCTTAGCTGTTTTCTAAACCCACAATCAGATCATGAGCCATATCATAAGTCTCATCCTTGTAAGCCAAGAAAAACACCCAACTGAATTTACTACAGTCATCAGTGACCACTAAATAGTATTTTTTCCTATTGACACTTTCTACTGAAACATGTCCAAATAAATCCATATGGAGCAATTCTAAAGGTTCTCTGACTGTTCTTTTCTTCAACTCTTCTTCGTCAAGAAGATGTGTGTTTACCCCTTTCTACATGACAGACATGAATGATTCAAGCTGGAATTGTCTTGGAAGGTAAACCTCTAACCAGATTGCCTTGAACATTTGTTAATGTTCTGAAGTTTAATTGCCCCAATCTTCTGTGCCATAAGACAACTTCATCCTTTGTTGCTTTTGCAACCAAACAAGTTATTCCTCCAGAAGGAATGATATTCTTTAGATCCAGGCTGTATACATCATTCTTTCTAGGAGCTACCTAAAGTATCACAAATTCTTCATCAACGAATTAAACTTTGGAGATAGATAAGACACTACCGTATCAGTGAAGAGAACATTTGCTTCTTATAACAGATTTGAGAAACAGATAAGAGATTGAACTTAAGCTCCTCCACCTAGCTAACTTTCTCAAAGTCTAAGCAGGATGTCTTGATGGTTCCTTTTCCTGAGATTCTTCCTCCTTTAGAATCATTTCTAAAAGCCACATAACCACCTTTAAATTATTTAAAATCAGACAGCTTGTCCTTGTCTCCTGTCATACTTCCAGAGCATCCACTGTCAATAATAGCATAATCTTTGAGATCTTCTTCTGGATTGCCCTGCACAAACAATTTAAAGAATTAGATCTTTTAGGGACCAAGTCATAACTGGATTGGATACCATAAATGAGTTACATACTCAAATGGTTGTGAGTGTGTAAGATCCATTATCCCTATTCACAGAATCTAGATAAGCTCCTTTTGGTCTCCATGTTTGATTTATCATGGCACTCCCTTTGACACTTACAATTTTTGGAAGTACTGTTTGTGATCCAACAGTACTTTCTTTCTTAACCCAGATAGATTTCATAATTTTCTTGGGTCTTTGTGGTCTGTGAGGAGTCCTTGTGGTAGAAGACCTTGTTGATGGTGAAAAACTTGAGGTTCTAGGTCTTATATTATCCATCCTTGGATAATAAGGTCTACCAGTACTTTGTGAAAGTACTGCGTGTGGTACTCTTGGTCTAGCAGTACCTTGATAAAACACATTAGCAGTACTTTTTGAAGGTACTGTTCGTGTCATTTTTGGTCTGGCAGTACTTTTCAACCCTTCCCTTGTAAGTACTGCTGATGGGATAAAAGACCTCTTTTGGTGAGGGTACCTAGAGTTTCCTGAGAAGTTACTATGGTTCACCCTATTGATGTTGTTCCAGACTGGTCTTGTATCCCTTGAACCCTGCGTTCCCTTAGGTTTATGGGTTTGGGTTTGTTTGAAGGTTCTTTCGTGTAGGTCACAGTCTTTGATTAGGTGATCAGGACTGTAACATACAAAACATGTTTTACCCCTTTTGTGCCCAAGTCCCTTTTTCCAAGATCCTTGACCAACACTGGTTTGACTGTTATCAAAAGATGTTTCACTATTTTCTGAGTTCACAACAGTTTTACATTTGATTTCTGAAAAGTTAAATCAGTCTCTTCATCATCACTATCAACCCAATCTTCAATAATGACTTTATTTCTATCAATTTCTGGTTGACTAGACTTTGTTTTCTCTTGATTAATGACCTTATTCCTAATAGCTAGTTCATCTATCCCTGTAAAAGAGACATTTGCCCTAGGTGGTATGACAGTACCTGTAGGTGGAGGTACTGCATGGAATCCTTTTGTCTTTTGAAAGTTTGGATACAAAGATTCAGTCGAATTTGTATTCCCAGATGAATTGTCACTATCCTCACTACTACTAGATTCAACCCCAAATCCTATACATGATTTATCAGACAAATATCTTTGTTTGTTTAGGACTTCATTTTGAAGTACAGAAGCATTTGACCATTTTTCAAGTTTTACCTTGAAATCATCTCTTTCTTTTAAGACTTGATCTAGTTCCTTTTGTTTTTCTTCTAGTTTCAAATCCCTCAACTTTAAGTCATATTCCATCTGTTCATACTTATCACCCAGCAGATTCATTTTTTTTGTGTTTTAAGTTTGAATTCTAATGTAATCTAAGCTCATTTGATATCTTAGAATTTTCAGACTAGCCTTTTGAAAATTTGTCTCTTTCAGTTTGATAGTTTGCAAGTAACTGTTTATAAGATTTACTACATTTGGAACAGTAAGGTACCTCTGAGTTTGTAGCCATCAAGGCTAGAGACACTGGTGCATCATCAGCATTGTTGCTCCAGTCAAAATCACCAAGTCCATCTTTTCAAAGTACACATGTCTGCATTTCAAAACTCCAGGCTCGAATCATCTTTCTTCAAGTTTGTCAGTGCATCATAGCAAATGTCACTATGTTCAGCATCAATTTTCCTTGGTTCCTGTTCAATTACCCTTCATTGTGTCTGTTGCTCCAAGGCTTTTTGAGTTTGAAATCTTCAATAGCCACATTCCTCTTTTCTGACGACCATTTGCTCTGTTTTCCTGTATTAGCAAATCTGCACTATCTAGCAAAATGGACCCAACTTTTGACAATTAAAACATTTCATTCTTTGACTTGCAAAGTTGTATCCCATTTCTTTGGTTGAGTCATTGGGTCTTCCTGTTTTTCTCATAATCTTCTTATCCCTTGCTGTTATCATAGCCACCTGCCATCGAATGTCTCAATTTTTCATAGCATCGCATCACATTTGCAGCAGGTCTTCTTCATCATGAGTTGTTGCATAGATGCTGTTGGGACAAGAAGGAGATATGATTTCATACTGAGTGGGAAGCACAGTTAGAGCGTTTTGCACCTTGATTGAGGGAGCTCTGAGTATATCCTTTTGAGATAATTTGCTGGGTCAGCTGTACTTTGTTTCAAGTACTGCCTTGTGACTAAGTGGACAGAAAAGCAATATTTGTGAGTTTGAATTGAAACACCCTTCAATTCATGCTCCATTAAACCTTCAAGTTGTTTAGTAGAGATCATCAAACTCCAAATTCATCCAATCCAGGTTCACGAATCTTCGTAGCAACTACATGCACACAGTTGGTAGGCTTCTTAGAAACTTTCAAATTGCATCTTCATTGGTCACTTTGCATCATATAATTCAAAGTACTAAGAATGTTCTGAAACCTTTCGTATGTGAATCTAGCTCTTCTCTAGTTCCGTTAGTAAACGTCTCGAATTTGTGTTTCAAAAGGATTCTTTTGCATCTTCTTTGATGCTTCATTGCCTCTAAATCTTGCTTTTTATGGCTGTCCATAAGGTTTTTGCATTTGTGGCATCATGAAAACTAAGAAGATGTCTATCAGGAATTGCAGAAAGCAATATGTTAAGAGCTTTCTCATTGTTTCTTCTTGCGTTGGCAGCAAGTGAAGTTTTTGGTGCTGACGAGGATGCAGGATCAGTTGTGGCTTGGTCTCCATTGGTGATTATATCCCATAGTATATGATCAGTGATGGCAATATACTGTCGCATCTTCATGGACCAAAGGTCATATTCACCTTTCTTGATCATTGGGATTCTTAGTGCAGTGACTGATGAGGTGGGATGGATAGGTTCAGCTTCAGGCATCTTTTGGAGTTTTAAAGATTTCGAATGATTAAAGTTCTTCTAAATTAGAGTCTCTACACAGGCTCTGATACCACTTGTAGGATCGATATACCTAGTTTATAAGCCTTTTGCTGTAAAGGATGGTTGCTCTCCTTGAATAAATCCAAGTCGATAACAATGAAACACTGATGTAATACAATTAACTATGCGGAAACTAGTTAACAGTATCAAATACACTAGCTATGAGCTTGACACTGCTATATTGTTGATACAAACAAACTAACTAGTGTGGTGTTGTTTTATACAATGGTGTTGTACCCTGCACAAGTGGGAGAAATCTTATGAGTTCTGATGCTTTAATTTTGGTATTGTTATTTTGTTATCATTTGGTTAGTAACCAAATTGTGCAGGTTTTACAAGCATAAAAAGAATGCAAGATTGTCTACAAAGTATATTGTCTCCTGCAGAGAAGTATAGTTTCAAATGATAGTTATAAAAGGAAAAGTGACATGTTTTTTGGTATTTATGTTTCTTGTGATATTAGTTGGTTGTATTAAGGCTGGAAATTCCCTTGCATTTGTTTTTGTTTCCAAGTCAAGTTTTAATCTATGTGGAGTTTTGTCCTACTTAGATTTTACTTGAGCTTTTTGTTGTAAATATTATCATTTTATCTATTTATTTTACCTTTGTAAAAAAAGTAGGAGAAATCTTTATTGTGTGCAAGGAACAACTTAGAACAATATGACTAATGGAATTCTTGACTGCAAAGTAAGAAAACTAATATTCTTTTAGGACTTCTATACTTTTAATGTATATAGCCCTATTAAGAAAATATATCAAGATAAAAAGGTAAAGCTACATGATTATGTTTTTCTTGGAAATCATAAACATAAATTTTGAGATTAACTTAAAATTATTATGAAGACCATGTATTTGGCGCTCGTTTTACTTTAATTTAACAATTGTTATGTCTTCTTGTTAAGATATGTACATTAAGTCCTTTACTTGTGAAAAGACTTGTAATGTAAAGTAAAAGGTTAACTTTTTATGTCTTCATGTTAAGACATGTACATGTAGTCATTGACTTGATCAAAGACTTATAAAATGAATAGTGATATATCAGATGTCTATGTTAATACATACACATTAAGTCGTTGACTTGATCAAAGACTTATAAAAGGATGCAATTGGCTTAGTAATACTATTGATACCATTACGTTTTAACTTAAGTTGGTATGATAGTAAAAAGCCATAAAGTATAAGATCAATCTTATTGGAATACCACATTTTATGGTATGTCTAACAAGGGTAATCAAACTATATATTGATATTATTTTGATTCATGATGATCTCAAACTTGATTTAACTCCTAAAAGATATCAAGGTAAGATATTTGAGCATACCGTGGATTGCTGACATTAAATAACGTCATCTTATTAGTATTATTTATCCAATGTTTATTAACCACTTTGGTATAATTATTTCACGAATTGGTACTTAAATCGTTTGTATTTGTTATTTGCAGTAATTATCGAGCATTTGGCAAAAGACGGAGAAAATAACATGTTTTGAAGCATAAACGAAGAGTTTAAGAAAGTCACTGATTCTGACATCAATACGTCGTATCATTCTAGAAGAATACGTTGTATCTAAAGACTTTGAAGAACTCAAGACCATTGCCTGACTTTGAAGAATACGCCGTATCCACGTCAGCAGATACGCCGTATCCACGTCAGCAGATACGCCGTATATGATACTTTGGTCAAATATCAAGAAAAAACATGTTTTCAGCCAATACTCCGTATACAAATCCTCAATACTCTGTATTGGCAATACGCCGTATCCAAAAATCGGATATGACGTATTGAAAAACCAGCTCAGAAAATTATGGAGTATTTTATTCTTGGAGCCCACGCCAAGTCATTCAATGCGTCGTATTGAGTTTTTCAATAAGCCGTACCGACCAATTTTCAGACTCTATAAATACCAAACCCTAAATACGATTTAGGGTATGCTTTTAACCACCAAGTTCAATTTCCAGAAGATCTTAGAAGCCAATAAGGTCCTGCAAAGTGCTCCAATAAATAGGAAAACCCTTGTTATCATTTACACTCTATATACGTGTTTGGTTAGCGTACTCTTTCGTTACTTTAATCATTAATCTATGAATTTGTGTATTGTTACAATGACTATCGGCTAATACCTTTAGGTATTAGCCATGTTTATGATAACTCTAATGTTTGGTTTGTTTATCTCGATTGCTTAATTTATCGTTGATTGTTGATTATGTTTACCGCATGATACTCATTATGTGCTTTTATATGCATTCATTGCGTGTCTAAGGATATCACCCGTAGCTTAACTAGATATCAGATAGTTCTCATATAGTAATTTATATATCTAGAATCATAGGATCATAAGTAAATGACCTATACTCGCCATTAGTTTAGTGAACAAGTTGACTAGTAGGTGTCCCTAGATTATTTAACAAATAATGTTCTGATTCCATTGGTTAGGACCCGAACAGAGTGGACTATTAGTATATAAATTGCCGTTAAGCAGTAAGTGGGTAAAGTCTCGATGAGCTAGGGTTTGATAAGAGCACCATTATTTAATCCCTAAGATAGATTATAATCAACATAAGGATGCTTTATGCAGATGCGTTTAATTATGACAGGATTAGCGTGTCTAGGTTTTAGGAAGAAGTCCCGCCTGAATCTAGGAATGATACGCCGCTTCGAGATAAGTCAATCATTGCACTAAATAAACAAACCTGCGTTTTAATTAGACTAATCATGGTTAGTGTGTTTTCCTTACATTAGGCTTGACCGCTTCTTTATCTTCTGTTTATCAACTTGCGTGTGTTAATTGTCATCAAAGTATTCTAGGAAACCCAAAACTCGTGATAGTCTCTCAGGCTGAAAATCCCTTTTTTCGCATTAGTTTTAGGTTTAACGTAGAATTAGACTAACATAGATAACTAAAATACTAATAGACTTAAGAATTACGTTCTCGCTCTTAGTGATCGACATCCTACTTACCACGAAACTACCACCGACCGGGTACAGTGGTATACTGCCCGTTAAGGTGTTGTTTTAGGTTGAGTTGGCAAAATATAAATAATAAAACTTGGTAAGGTTTTTAACCTACAACGACAACACATCAAGTTTTTGGCGTCATTGCCGGGGAGTAAAATTGTTAATTTTTAATTTTATCGGTATTTTAGTTCTAACATAGGAGTAGGACTAGGGTAATTTAATTTGTGTATCTCTTGGGTTGATTCATCCCTCTCTGCCCAAGATTTTGTGTAACACCCCCAAATTGGGTCGCAGCATAATATGGGTCTGAGAGTGTTACATCATAGATCAATAACGCAAGATATAAATAAGAACGACCTCAAAAAGAGTCGTAAAACTGATACATTAGATTTAAACAAATTGTTTGTTACAAAAGCCCATAGCTTCACTTGTTCATTGTTCAAATGGTAAAGATTCTAGTACATAACAAATATTTCCCCAAAATATAATGCGACTAAATCTTTATGCGTGTGACTTCCAAAATATGACCACCAATGTATCCCTTGCACCTCGTGCCTTATTGACCTCCTGAAAAACATGCTTTAAAACGTCAACATAATGTTGGTGAATTCATAGGTTTGTAAAATGTATAATGTAGGACCACAAGATTTCCCAAGTGTATGATAATGCAACAAATGCAAGCATCACAAAAATGTAATTACGTTTCTCTAAGCTCATGACACTGAAGCTCGACATAAATGAATTGCAATATAAATTGCCAACATTGCTTGTGATGATGTTCTAACCCGCAACATCCCAAATCCGACATGGTCTGCGTTCGTTACCAGTGATAGCTAGTCACCCGAACGAGGATGTCAATCCCAAATAGATCTATTCATAACATTCGCGCTCACATAGTAATTGATAGTTCATGATAGTGGGTTCAAAGGGTTATCGCTACTTAGGTAAACACGTAATAATAATGTAAAAATGTCCACTTGTGTCCAATTGTAAAATCATGCATGGTTCTCACCCCAAACTTGTAAATCAGTATAAATGTAAAACGTGAGGCTATGAACTCACCTTGAGTGAATGAATCAACAATGTAAATCACAGAATGAAAATGCATCACGTCAATGTTCGAATGCAACCTAATTAATTATAGGTCGTATGAGCACTAAGTACTTTGAATAACTAATACTTTATATAATTCAATGTAGCTACATCACCATCTAATTGTAATTGAGAAATAATATTTATAAAGTTAAAATGGTTATAAATATTACTTTAGTAAAAATGTTGTAACTTTCTCGTTTTAAGTCTGTTTTGTACGTTCTTTATGTCCACGCTTTCGTATTAAAAAGATGTATCAAAATATTACATTTTAATATTTTAACTCTCTGATGAACAGTAGTTTTTACTGTTCATGATTATTTATAAAATTATTTTTATAAATTTAATTATCGAAATCTCGTAAAAGTCATATCTTACTCATTTTAATTCCGTTTTTAGTGATTCTTTTGAGCATGTATTCGTAATTAAAAGTTTTATCTAATTAAAATATTTCCTAAAAAGTTTCTACAATGAACAGTAATTTATTTTTATAAAATTATTTTTATAAAAGCATTTATTATCGTAAACATGGAAAATCCATAACTCCTTCGTTATTGATCAAATAATTATGTTTCTTAATGTTTTGGAATCTTAAAAATATGTACTTTCTGTGAAAAATAACCAAATATTTTTATCAGATGTGGAAAGTAATAAGTTTTTATAAAATTTTCTTTTATAAAACACTTTTTATTTAAATCTTGTAAACTCCGTATCTCCTTCGTTATAGCTCGGTTTTTTGTGTTCCTTATAGATTTGGAATCCTCATGAGATGTATTATTTTAATAAAATAGAAAATAAAAACTTTACTTTTGAATTTAAAACAGAAAGTTTGTATAAAAGATGTATTTAATTATATAAACTTGTTTTATGTCCAATAAATCATTCCAAGTCTTTTCTTATGATTAATACACTAACTTGTGTATATTTATAGTCCTCTAACATTTGTCCAAGAATAACATGTCCTTGTATTTCTTTTACTTATAAACTTAATAAATAAACTTTTATACAATTAATTTATATATACTTTTTATAAATTAACCAACACTTGTATAATGTATACACTTTTATTCCAACATGTTTTTAACATCAATATAACATATGAGCAAGTATTTCAAACCATGATCAAGAGTAAAAATCCATTTTACATCTTAATATATTTCCTAGATGGTGATTTACTATATAAACATTATATACACATAAAATCACAAATGTAAAGAGTGTAGGGTTTTTAGATGACCTTAAGATGATGTATGATGAAGAGAAACAAGTTCTAAACCCTAGTTTAGAATCAAACCCCAAGCTTCCAAGACTAGAAAACCCTAATTTCCTAAGGAACCCTAATCGTGAACCTTCTTGATTAAACCATTATAAATGCTAAACCAAGTCTTCAATACACCTTAGAATATATTAGGTATGATGTTAGAATACTTGAATACTTGATAAGAATTATTTTATGGATTATTTGTTGTGTTTGTGTGTGAGTCATGGCCTAGGGAAAGCCAAGGGAGGTTTTGTGTAAAGTTTTTGGTTAAGGAAATGTATGTGTGTGATTATCTACCCCCAACCCAACCCCCCCCCCCCTCCCCCCGCTGAACCCCCCCACCGCCCCCCTCCCCGAAACCCCTAGCCCGCCCCCCTCCACCCCCCGCCCAGCCACCACTCCCACCCCCACCCCCGCCCCACCCCCCACCGTCCCCCCCCCCCACCCCCCCGCCCTCCCCCCCCCCACCCCCCCCCCCCCCCCCCACCCCCAAACCCGCACCCCCCACCTCCCCCCCCCACGAACCCAACCCCCCCCCCCTGAACCTCGTCATCCATACTTTCCACATGGAGGGGTGAAGATCACATTTGTAAAAGTGTGTGTGTGTGTTCTCTCTCTAACACACACAACTTCCCATCTCTTATATCCTTCTCCTTCCTCTAAAAAAAAAACAAAAATAAAAGAGTAAAACATGGATCAATTTATTTAATTTTAATCAGTGTATTAGTTGAGCTGACTTTTTCCATTTTACCATAAACCTCCGGATCTCTTGTTATAAGGGTGAACTCGTGATAACAAGTGGCACCAGACATCATGGGGAATACCATTGTTGTTTATCTACATTGATTATTTGGTAAATAACTCAAATTGTTGGGTTGGTTTTGGTTTATTTTTTATTTTGGTTCAAAAAAATATAAACCAAGAAAATCAAGATTGTATGATCCTTTGTTTAATGGTTAAAAAGTTTAAAGAATTGTACTTCGTCCTTTCGGGCTTAATCTATCCTTGAAAAACCATTCTAGGTGGTTTTTAACATCAATTTCGTACTTTGAAGAATGTTTTGATGATTTATTTCCCCTTTGGCTTGCGTTATTTGACTCACTGAAGGAGTGTTCTTCAATTGCGTTTTGATTATTGAAGGAGACCTTAGCTTTTTGGTCATTGCGTTTGGTCATTGGAAGACTACTATTTGCGTTTTGGTCCATTGCGTTTTGATTCTTTGAAGACTTCTTTTTGCGTTATGGGTCATTTTGCAATTTTGATTATTGAAACTCTGCGTTTTGGTCATTTGCGTTTTTGCTTATTGAAGACTTGCGGCTTTGGTCAGGCGTTTTGTCATTAATTGCGTTTTGGTCATTGCGTTTTGCTTATTGAAGACTGCGTTTTGCCACTGCGTTTTGCCTCATTGAAGACCATTTATATAGAAAATCTAAACGTTATGCTGCCCAAATCTCAACAAATCATTGTGTTTTGTCTCAAGAAGACTGCGTTTTGTCCATTGAAAACCCTTGTTTTGAAAACCTAATTTCCTGAAAAAAAATTTGACCTTACCGCAATGGTCGATCCAGCATCAGGTGGGCATGTGACCGACTTTGGGCATATGACCGAATTTGGGAATATTATAATCAAAATAAGAACACACAAACAAACACCACAATCAAGAATCGAGACTCATAAGACACAATCAACCATAACAACACACCACACAAACAACAACACTTAATCCCAAAATGATCCTGAAAAGATTCACTTAAATGACAAAATGGCTAGAGATTCGGATTACAATGACATGTGATCACGGAGTTGATTTGGTATCCCTTATTTGTGATTAAAGTTGAATTTCACAGAGGCGTCTACTTATTTCATCATCGAGACTTTCTTCTATTTTCTATCAATTAATGACTTGCTTGAACGTATATAGTTATGATTAAGACTTGGATTATCTAGTTTCCAGAAGTCAAGGGGTGGTTGGATGAAGACCTGAAATACTATCACTTAAAGGAGTTATATTATAGTGCTCAGTGTCACACGCAGATGTCGTTGTAGATAACTTCAAGAGGTGATGTACTTCTTATACTTTTGATGGAGTATAAGGTACTTAGAGATTCTCTTCTGCACCGTTCTTCAATCAACAATAGTGCAAGCTTAAGTAACAAATTTGGAGGATTTTACTTCAGTTTCAAGTTTAGTATATCGGGTTTACTTCACCAAGTGATCACAACAATAGCCGACAGAATACGAGGTTGGTAAAGTTAGCCAGAGAATTTAAAGGTTGAGATGTAATCAACACTTCTCACGGGTATTTTTGTGGTATTCCAAGACAAAGATATTTCACAGTCTAAGCAAAATCTTCAAAGTTCTTCGATGACATTCATTTACAAGACCTTGATTATACCAAGTGTTCTTGATTCTTGCTTCAACTCCTCTACGGTTTGTGAAGTCAAGAGGGTAATGATTCTTTTGTATATCAAGATTTGTGCTTATGACAAGAACTTCTCGAGTATATGGACGTACACGACAATGATGCTTTCGAGAGTTCGCAACCATCATGAGGGGGGGGGGAAATACATCCAGGACTTAATTGACTTTGTTGTTACCATGTCAACTTCCCAGGGGGAAGTCACGTGTATACTACTTTACCAAATATGGTTTATTTGGGAGTATTTGCAAAGGTGAGAAGAATTGTTGCTGATTTCTCGCATTGCATCTCCTGAACGAATATTCACCATGCCCTTAATGACAGAAGAAAGTAGTGGTCGTTGTTGTGTTTTGACTTCTACAAAATTCCGTTGTGCACTGTCAATGACAAGTAGAAGATTTTCAAGCTACTGCAAAGTTCCAGAAACTCGGCTTTAAGATAGGATGTTGGTTTGGGGGAAGTGATTCAGGGAAACTTCGCCAAAAAGGAGTCTATGAAGAAAGCTTTTCAAGACATGTTGCATGAATTGGGGGGAAGTTAATCCAACTCATGCATACTACAATGGTTCCAAAACAAGTAAAGACAATGAAGATCCAAGCTGGAATACAAGTTTCAAGACCAAGAGAACTCACAAGACAACTTCAGCTTTGGAAGCGCTTTGGAAGACTTTATTTAATTGTATTTGTACTTGTTAGGAACATTGTAAGTAATTCCGTATATGTCCACATATTAGGGGAAGATTGTTAGCCTTAAAATATGGTGACAAACACGGAATTACATTAGTTTATTTATAGCATGACACATAGGGACTAATAATGACAAGCTACGATAGTTGTGTGTCACTAGGACTATAAATACCTCCTCCATACTTCCATGGAGGGGTGAAGATCACATTTGTAAAAGTGTGTGTATGTGTGTTCTCTCTCTAACACACACAACTTCCCATCTCTTATCCTTTCTCTCTAATAAACATAGATCAATTTCTTTTCCATTTTACCATACCTCCGGATCTCGTGTTATAAGGGTGAATCGTGATAACACTTATCGAAAAGGGTTACAGGAAAATCACTCCTTTTTTCATTCCATATGCCATAACAAACATGGGTTCGGCCTTGCTCGCTATTGATATTGGATTTATGGGTCCAAATTACTCCATTTCAACTGCATGTGCTACTTTAAACCATTGCTTTTATGCTGCTGCAAATCATTTTTGTAGAGGTGAAGCTGATTTGATGATTGCTGATGGGACCAAAGCCGCCATTAATCCTATTAGGTTAGGTGGGTTTATGGATTGTAGAGCACTTTTTGAAAGAAACGATGATCCACAAACAGCTTCTAGGCCATGGGATAAAAATAAGGATAGGTTTGTTATGGGTAAAGGTGTTGGTGTTCTGGTATGTATTCTTTTGCAATATAAAAATTTATATCGGTATTTTGCATCAAATACCAAAACGCTTTCTAATGATTTAGTATAGGAAAATCCCCGATTAGGTCGTTTTGTAGTAAATGGTGTTAGAGATTTTTCAATAGAACTTTAGATTTCTTCATAAGTTTAGCAATTTTATTCATAAAGAAATGTGTCTTTCTGAAGGTAATGGAGAGCTTAAAACATAAGGGGGTGCACCGATTATTGTTGAATACTTGGGTGGGGTTGTAAATTGCGATGCTCATCATATGACAGATCCACCAAGCTGACGGCTTGGTGTTTTTCTTGATAGAAATGGCCTAGAGATCTGGTGTGTTAGCCGAGGAGGTATAATACTTAAATGAATACTCTAAGATGCTTATGATTTTTTTGCTTACAGTACCAAGTTGCTAACTACTGTTGTACCTGTCATATATCAGTAGTTATACTTTTTTTTGTAAATCTATTTTATTAAAAGATGGTTTATTTCCCATTTGCCTTGTTTTGTAACTCGTAATCTAAACTTTATATGATTTATAAGATTATATACTTAACATTGTTTATTCAGTAATATAAAAATAATCATTTACCAAACCAGATAGTAAGGGATTTTTTTGTTACCAAATGACTAAGGTGATTAAAATAGGACACATGAAATAGAAGATATGTAACATTTGTAGGCATATTAATGTTACATGAGTTACGTTATGTGAATATAAATTGTACTATATTATTATCTGGCTAGGTTAACTACATCAATGCACACGCAACTTCAACTCTGGTTGGTGATCAGGCCGAGGTAAATGCTATAAAGAAGGTATTTAAAAGTACAGAAGGGATCAAAATGAACGCAACCAAGGTGAATTACTATTTCTTGTCCTTCTCGTTCTTAACATGTCCATGTTGACAATGACAGCATCAGTAAACCTTTTTTTCTTTGTTTCAGTCCATGATTGGACACTGCTTAGGTGCAGCTGGAGGTCTAGAAGCCATTGCTACATTGAAAGCCATTCAAACAGGATGGTTGCATCCCACCATAAATCAAATTGTACGTGTAATAATAATGTATATATTACTTGTAATTTTTTACATCTTTAATTGGTTTGTTAAGGGTGGCCTTTTATGTTTTTGTGATTGTAGGACCCAGAACCTGCAGTTGAATTTAACACAGTTGCAAATCAGAAGCAACAACACGAAATCAATGTTGGTGAGTTTCTTGTGGTCTTTCTATAGCCGTTGTTTGTAATCTGGTGGAATTTCATATTTCCCTGATCTAAGTTTCAAAACGCCATATTTCCCCAATTTTACAAGTTTTCGATGCATGAGTTGCACTATTTTTAGACCATGTTTAGGAAAATATGGAGTTTTAAAGTTTAATTTGGGAAATATGGAAATAAGATGACAATTTTGACCAATTAGTCAAATGGGCAGAAAGCCATGTTAATGGTATTTAAGTGCATAAAAACCTGCTGAATAGCTTCATTAAATAACGTTGAGATTACTTTATGGCAAAAAGGGTAATGATATAAGTTATGTAATCATACTTATGTTTTATTAATAAAAAGAAAATAGGAATAAAAAAGTGTCTGCCAGTTAATGTACTAGAAAATGAACAGTAATGCAGTAGAATATAACTGGAATGTAGTAGAAAATATATGTAATGTATTTATAGTTTTTACTACATTACAGTTTTATTTCTAGTGCATTACATCGATACTCTATTGCATGCCATTTTAAATTCTATTGCATCATAGAGTATATTTTGGTATTCTTACTGCATTACTGTTATTTCTACATCATTACAATAGAATATAACTGTAATGCAGTAGAATATAAGACTATAATGCAGTAGAATATAAAATAAAAGTGATATACTAGGAAATATAAGACTGCTATTTCTACTACATCACGTATATTTAAGTCAATAAAAACTTATTTTGATCGCAAGGTTCTTTGATTGTGCATCACTATGGAAACGGTATATTAATTTAATACTATGTTATACATTATCACTGAATAAATATGTAGGTTGACTACTTGATGAGGAATAAACACCCAAGATGGAATGAGATGTTTACTGAAAGGGTCGTAGGGTTTGCGGCATATGGAAACTAATGGTTGTGGTATTTTTTTAGGGAAGAGTTAAAAGAAAGAAGGTGCAAGTCAAAGAGGACAAATTCATATGTTGCGAGCAAAGTACATGACAAAGATGATACTTAAAAGGCGGAAGTATTGACAGGCGCAGAGGCATATAACAAGCTGTGATACACTCAAATTAAAAGAAAGAATGGTACCAAGGATTAGTGAACGTGTAACAAGGATTCTCGGATGACACTTGTGGATCATTATACGAGAATGTTTTATTACTACTGAATTACTTTTGAATGTGGGTTGTACCTAAAAACTTATGCTTGCATCACACTGTTATGTTTCACGGATTAATGACATTTATAATTGAATTACATTTAAATCCCTCCTAGTACTTGAATGCTCTTTTAAAATATTTTTAATTCAATGTTATAGATCTGCTGCATCACAATGTATATATCTACTGCATCATACTGTTACAATATATTGCATCATAATCTATAGATATACTACATCATAATGTATATATCTATTGCATAAAATAATATAAATCTATTACATCACAATGTATAAATCTACTGTATCACAATGTATAAATCTACTGCATCACAAAGTATACATATACTGCATCACAATGTTATTTTACAGCATCATGATGCACTAAACAATAACACCATGATGCAGTAACTATGATGCATTATATATGACCAGAAAAATACTAAGGATATTTAATGAACAATGATATATACTATTGGATCACAATGTAAATTTTACCCAAAAACACTAAACCCTAACCCTAAAACGAAAACCTAAACCCTAACACCTATACCTTAAACCATAAACCTTAAACTCTAAACACGTAACAAGGATTCTCGACTCGTCCATTTAACAAAACAGTGGTTTTCACTTTCCGAGCTAGAAGTAGTGAGCATGAGGCCTGCCATATGTTTGTCACATTGAATAAATCTACTACATCACAATGTATAAGTCTACTGCATCACAATATATAAATTGTTACAATATAAATCTACTACATCACAATGTGAACTATTGCATCACAATTTATAAATCTACTGCATCAAAATATATAAATCTACTACATCACAATGTTATTTTACTACATCGTGATTCACTAAACAATAACACCATGATGCACTAAACAATAACACCATGATGCAGTAACTATGATTCATTAAATCTGAACATAACAAAAACTGGAGATAAAATGTATGATGTACTAAAAAAACCTAGAAAAACATACATAAAAAGTATGATGTAGTACATAAAAATCACATGTGCACCGGATAAAATAACAATGATGCGGTGTACAATACAAAAGTAACAAAATTTACACATTTTTTTCTATTTTCAAAATTATTTCTTGGTCGAGTACACTTCACGAAAATCAACAAACTTAACATGATCAAATCATAGTCTGAACTTCCGTGGAACGCATAATCTAAGCTGTTTCCTCCTGGTCAACTTCTATCGTTTAAGTCGGATAATGAGACATTTCTGTCATAACCCACACCACCTGATTCATCCAGGGCTGCGACGAGCTGAGTGGCGTAAGAAGGCTGCTACCAAAGTAATTTTCCTTACACCTTCATGTTAAAAATTGAAAGTTAATTGAAGTGAATCTCATCATGTTTAAAAAAACTACAAATGAAAGTAACCAACATATGCTTACCTTACGCTCAACCTAATCCTAACCTATCTCATGCTTAAGAATTAAAAAATAACATCAAAAGAAAATTATATATAATATCTATAGAATCATAATGAATATGTGCAAATCAATTCCCTAAGTAATAACAGTTTGACAAGTTAGACACTTACTGCAACATAGTTTAATATTTAATGCATCACAATGAAAAAAAACTACTAAAAGCAATTCAAAAAAAATATAAGTTTAGCCAAACACTTAATTAGGCTTATATATGTTGTATAAGCTAATAAGTCCCCTATATAAGCTTAATCAAACACCCACACATAGCTTTCTAGTCCACGTGGCACCAACATGTTTCATACACATTCTACCGCACTACTGTTTCATCGGCTATAATGTCAACAAAACCATTAAAGAAACTAACTGTCGTGTTATCTGTTTATAAAATAAGTTCTGATGTGCCCCTATGCCTGACAATACAAACTCTATGGTCACTTTTAAGCAAGAACCAGAACATAATACAAAGTGGCTAGCAAAGTAATATAACTATTCCGTAGTCAAATATGATATATTTTGAGTCCTGCTTTGAAAACTTTAAACCCAATGTTTTAATAGTATGAGTTATTGTAAAATATTTGTCGAAATAATGATGTTCAGCCTAATAAAAAATAAACCAATGAATATAAGAGTTTCACCACTCAATGGTAAAGAAAGTACCTGCTTGGCAAGGTTGCAAGCATGGTCAGGTGAGTTAAGGATTTCATAATAAAACACTGAGAAGTTAAGTGCAAGTCCAAGCCTGATGGGGCGAGTGAGAGCCAAGTCAGAGAGTGATATCCTACAACATAATACCATAATTACAAGTTAACAACGAAACGAACACAAAACATAGCAAAACCAAAGTACACTAATAAAAATAAGTCCCCACCTGAGCAGATTTGTAAGCCAACAAAGTGCTCTCAGCAGCTTCCTTCCTGTCAGATCCGGTCTTAAACATAGCCAAGTACCTAAAGTAATCACCATTCATCTTTAAGTAAAAGATCTTTGACTCAGCAGATGGAACAACATGCAACTCAAAAAGTCCTAAAATACCATCACAGATCTTGTTTAGTTTAGTCTCAATGGTACTCCTGTACTCCTTGATCAGACACCTTGTTCAGATCAAAAAATCATTGTTATGCTGCTACTCCAGCCATTAAATCATTGTTTTTTGGCAACCTAAAATATTTATTGATTTATATCAAGAAGAGTTACTGAGATTACAACTTACTTTCGTTCATACATTGAGGTCTATCTTGCAACTAATCTTACAATAAATATATCCTCTGTTTGGAAGGTCATAAAAAAGTACCCTCCCTTTTAAAGAAGTAACATCACATTTACCAATCTTTCGATATAAAGAGCCACTATCTGAAATTAAAACTGTGCACATGCTTTTTATAGTCTTACTTGAGGCTCTTTGTGAACTCTCCAGATGCTCTTTCAACAACAACTTGTTCTTGTTCTGCTCCCTGTTCACAATGAAGAAAGACAATAAGAAAATAAAACAAAAACAATTTCTAGTATAATATTGATTCTGCTCTTTCAAACCACATTCGAACACAACATCCTCGCTTCAATCAATCTAAAAGCGACATAATTAAGCAAAGGAAGTCAACGAAATAGGAGTATAAAAATAATTCGGCAGATATCCCGTAGAAGCTAACTAGTATGTAGAAACAACCTAAAACTAATACGAATGAAATTGATAGCCATAATAGAGAGGGTACTAATGTACATAAATACGATAAATTGCCAGGTAAAAATGTTGATGCCAAGTCAGTTTAAAAAGGCTGAGACACCTTGTTCGACATCCAAC
>BQNB010035309.1:14779-50957 GCA_026074375.1 Tanacetum coccineum | reverse complement strand
CACCGTTTGAATTCGGCAATTTATACTTATTGAATTTGGCGATTTATACGTTGTTGAATTCGGTAATTTATACATGTTTGAATATGGCAATTTATACGTGTTGAATTCGGCGATTTATACTTTTGGGTATACAACGATTTATACGTATGTAGTTACAGTGATTTATACGTGTGTCAAAGTCGACGATTTATACGTGTCTCAAATCTAGCGATTTATACGTGTTCCAAATCCAGTGATTTATACGTATTTCTCATCCAGTGATTTATACGTGTCAATTCCAGCGATTTATACAATCCTCTAAAAGGTGATTTATACATCTTTCTTAGGGAGATTTATACGTTACACTTGGGTGACTTATACACTTACCTTTGGAGATTTATAACTTATTGCCTTGGAGAATTATACGGTTTTTCTGTGATTTGTAAAATCCCATGAAGTATTTAATTATTTTCTCGGTTTTATCAAGAATTGTAAAATCTCGTGTAATCTTAAGACTTATTCACTTAAAACAAACAACAATTTAACACAACAACCTCTAATCACTAAACGATCAAAAAGTTATATTTTCTCATTTAATCAATCAAATCAAAATGACAACATTAGCAGAGTTTATGATCATTACTGGTGCCGACAACCGTCCTCCCATGTTGGAAAAATCCTTGTATGACTCATGGAAGAGTCGTATGGAACTTTACATAGAGAATCGGGAGAACGGGAGAATGATTCTTAACTCACTTCAAAATGGTCTACTTGTTTGGCCTACTATTGTTGAAGAGGATGGCACTACTAGGACAAAGAAGTATGAAGGACTTTCAGTTGCAAAGAACTCCAAGCTGATTGTGATATTAAAGCTACAAACATCGTTCTTTAAGGTCTTCTACAGGATGTGTATGCCATTGTAAATCATCATAAAGTTTCCAAAGAGATATGGGATAGAGTTAAGCTTCTTATGCAAGGCATAAAATTGTCATTACAAGAAAAGGAATGTAAATTGTATGACGAGTTTGATAAGTTTTCATTTGTGAAGGGTGAAACACTGTATCAGTACTACTGGAGATTTCCTCAACTAATCAATAATATGAATGTTATCAAAATGTCAATGAGACCAGTCCAAGTGAATACAAAGTTTCTGAATAATCTACCACCAGAATGGAGCAAGTTTGTGACGGACGTGAAGTTTGCTAGAGATTTGCATACTACAAACTATGATCAATTGTACTCATATCTCAAACAAGATAAGGCACATGCAAATGAAACTCGCTTGATGCGTGAATGATACCAAGATCCTCTTGCATGTGTTGCTAACTACAATCAATCACCGTCTCAACTTAACAATTATCACTCTCTATATAATTCCACATAGTTTCCTCAAAAACAAAGACCATGATTCCATAAGTTCACTCTCCTCAATCATACTCATCAATGTATCCACCACCTCATTTATCACAACCACAAATCAGTCATTCATCCGTTCCACCATCACAACAATATCAGTCTCATATGGATCATCAAACCTCATATGTTTCATCATTTGCTTACAACTCACCTCAATCTTCAACACAACCAATGATTGAGTTCCCTCAAATAGACCCAGGTCTTGTTGTTCCTGTGTTTAATCAAGGAGATGATCCAATTGTCTGTCTCAATAAGGCAATGGCTTTCTTGACACCTGTAGCTTCTTCAATGTTCCCTTCAACCAACAATCAACTTAGGACTTCCTCTAATCCGAGAAACCATGCCACCATTTAAGATGACAGGGTTACTGTGCAACAAGTTCTAGGGAGGCAAGGATAAAGTTATACTGGTACTTAATATAAGGGTAATGCTACTAGTTTTGGGGGAAATAACGTAGGAGGGCAGGCAAGGGTGGTTAAATGTTATAATTATCAAGGTGAAGGTCACATGGCTAGGCAATGCACTCAGCCGAAGAGGCCTAAGAACGCGGCATCGTTTAAGGAAAAGGCAATGTTGGGTGAAGCATAGGAATCCGATCAAATTTTGGATGAAGAGCAACTAGCATTTATTGCAAATCCAGGCATTCCAAATGGTCAAGCTGCTCAGACAACCATTCCGAACACTGCTGCTTTCCAGACTGAGGATCTTGATGCTTATGATTCTGACTGTGATGATGTCTCTAATGAAAAGACGGTTCTGATGGCTAATCTTTCCAACTATGGTTCAAACGTTATCTCAGAGGTACCTCATTTTGAACCCTATCATACTGACATGGATAATCAAAGTGCACATGCAATGTAGGGTTTTGAACATACACCAGTTGTTTATTTTACAGATAATGAGATAACAAGTGATAGCAATATCATCCCATACTTTCAATATTTGCAAGAAACGTAACAGGCAGCTATTCAAGATACTAATTTGTATGCACAACAAGATTCAATGATTTTACTAGTGATTGAACAAAAGTCAGAACAATTGATTAATCATGTAAATAATTGGGAAAAGGCTAATCATGAAAAGAATATTGAATCCTTAACCGCTGAGCTTGAGAGATATAAAGAACAAGCCAAAACTTTTGAACAACGTCTTAATATTGATTTAAGCATACGTGAAAAAAATGATTGATTCTCAAATGGGTGATATGATTAAGGAAAATCTTACACTTAAGTAGCAAATTGACTCACTTGAACAAAATCTTTCTAATCAAATCAAAGAAAAGGAATTTTATTGCAAACATTTACTGTTTTTAAATATGAATCCAAAAAAAGGAAAGTAAATATACAGATAAAGAAATTGATTTAGAAAAGAAGATTAAGATACTGGATAATATTGTTTACAAAGTGGGCCAATATGGTCAAACAGTGCACATGTTAACAAAGCCACAAGTTTTTTATGATGACACTCACAAACAAGCTCTTGGTTATCAAAATCCGTTTTATCTCAAGAAAGCTTAGTTGATTAAGCCAACCTTGTATGATGGTAGTGTCATATCTAGTCAACATGCTGCTAGTCCTGTGAATGATGATGAAGATACATTGATTTTGGAAGAAGTTAGTCGATCTAAAATGCTTGCAAAACAAAACGATCCAATGTCAAAAGAAAAGAAAGTTAATACTACTCCAATTAATTATGTTGAGTTAAACTCATTGTCTGAAGATTTTGGTAAACGTTTTGTTCCACAACAAGAATTGTCTGATGAACAAGCTTTCTGGTTACAAACTTCACACCATAATACTAACCAATCTGCTTCGTCACCAGTTAAAATTTAGGCTCCTAAGGAACTTCATAAGGTAAGCCTGTTTAATATAAGCCTTAAAAAGCTTAGATACCATCTTGGCCAATTTGACACTGTAGTGAAAAAGCTGATTACACCTGATGCTATAACAGAAGGGGAATGGGGGTTTGAACACACTTAAGCTGTTTTTCTAAAAGAAATTATTCCATTTTTAACGACCTTTAAAGACATATTCAATGTTTTTGATAGAGATATTTTAAATGAGATAACAGAAGTACAAACAGTCTTTAACCAAATGGAAGCCGATGTTCAACAGTGTTCAGTTGACAAACAATGTTTTGAAAATGATAAGAAAGAACTTTTTCTAGAAAATGATTGACTCTTACAACAAATCATGTCTCAGGATGTTTTGCTTTCTGTTATGAATTCTACTACTCTTAATGGCGAATCTATGAATCTAGAAATGTAAAGTAGTGAATTTTATGTGAAGTGTTTGGATCTTGATGCTGAGCTTTTGAACAAACAAAATGCGTATAATGATCTTTCGAAAAGTTAAACACAACTTGAAAAACATTACATTTCTCTTGGGTTAACAATACAACTCAATCAAGGAATTTTTCAAAAGGATTCATTCAGTGATAGTTAAATTGCTCTTGAAATTCCAAAATATTTTAGAAAATAATGATTTGAAACCTCAGCTACAAGTTAAAGACACTACAATCTGTAAGTTGAAGGAACATATCAAATCTATGAGAGAAAATAAAATGGAAGAGAATGTGAAACAAGAAATGGATGAGATTGAAACCATAAACATTGAATTGGATCATAGTGTGGCTATATTAGTTTTTGAAAACGAGCGTTTGCATAAAGAAATTAAGCATTTGAAAAAGATTTACAAAGATCAATTTGATTCGATTAAAAAGACACGTGCTCTTTCTAAAGAACACTGTGACTCTTTGATTGCTCAATTGAACTCTAAGTCTATCGAAAATGCGGATTTAAAATGTCAAATTCAAGAAAAGGTTTTTGTGACAACAACATTACAAAATGAATTAAGGAGATTAAAAGGTAAACATGTGCTTGATAATGCCACCACAATAACTAATTCCACCACTATTGCTCCAGGAATGTTCAAGCTAGATATATAACCTCTTTCTCATAGACTTAAGAATAATAGGGATGCCCATGAGGATTATCTGAAGAAGACTATAAAAATAGTGACACCATACGTGAACTTGTAGAACACGCTAGAAAACAGAATCCTAGTGAACCACTCTTAGAATCTGCTTTCAAATTTACAAAACATTTTCAGGAATTGTTAGTATATGTTTCTCCGACATGCCTTAGTTTCACAAAACCTAGTGAGAAATTGGTAGATGTCACACCCATGAACAAAGTCAAGAAAGTTAGTTTTTAGAACCTCTCACATCCTCGAGCAACATTCATAAACAGGTAGAGTCATTTAAAACACCAGATTCTAACACACCTGTGTTGCCTTCTACAAGATTGAAGAGTTTTACTAGTTGTAGCAGATCACAGCCTATAGGCAATAAAAAGAATGATAGGATCTCGCAAACACCAAGTAGCAACATGAAGAATAAAGTAGAAGTCCAACGTAGAAGAGTTAAATCTAAGTCTAATAAAAAGAATCATTTTAAAGACCCTATTTGTGATGCAAATGTTAAGCATACTATGTTAAATGTGAATTATGAGTTAATTTGTGTTAAATGTAAACAATGTATGTTTGATGCAAATCATCATGTGTGTTTCCTTGATTTTGTGAATGATGTGAATGTGCGCTCTAAATCTAAGTCTGCTAAGAAAAGCCAACAACATAATATTTAGAAATCTACGGGTAAAATGTTCACTGAAGTAGGATATAAGTGGAAACCAACAGGAAGACTTTTCATTATAGTTGGTAACTCGTGCCCTGTAACTAGGATCACTCTCACGAAAATAGTGCAACTTAAGGAAACAACTTCTAATTCAGTTGAAACACCAAAACCAGATATTAAATCTATAGTAGGAGACCTAAACAAATAAAAATTGTAGGTTCATGTAAAAAACTAATTTTGTAGAATCTAAGAATGCTAACAACTCAGAACCCAATCATTCATGGGGATCTAATGCTACAAATGTTCCATCTTCTTCCTCTCTTATCAATGACAGGTTGTCTTGATTGTTCTCTGGTATCTAGACTCCGGATGCTCTAAAAATATGATAGGGAACCACTCTCAGCTCATGAACTTCGTCAGTAAATTTCTGAGAACTGTTAGATTCGGAAATGACCAAATTGTAAAGATTATGGGGTATGGTGACTATCAGCTGGGAAATGTAATTATCTTAAGGGTATACTATGTTGAGGGGCTTAGACATAACTTTTTTTCTATTGGAAAATTTTGCGACGCGGATCTTGAAGTTACTTTTTGGAAAAACACTTGCTTTATTCAGAATTTAGAAGGTGTTGATCTACTTTCAGGATCTAGAGACACAAACTTGTACACAATTTCTCTTGATGACATGCTAAAGACTTCTCCAATCTGTCTACTATCAAAAGCGTCAAAGACTAAGAGCTGGTTATGGCACCATCGGTTATCTCATCTCAACTTTGGTACTCTTAACAAGCTAGCCAAAGACGGTCTTGCATGAGGAATTCTAAAGCTTAAATTCAAGAAAGATCATCTGTGTTCAGCATGTGCATTAGGCAAAAGCAAGAAATCATCTCATCAACCCAAGGCTGAAGACACTAACCAAGAGAAACTATATCTTTTGCATATGGATCTTTGTGGCCTGATGCGTGTGGAGAGCATTAATGGGAAAAAGTATATCTTGGTACTTGTTGATGATTACTCATGATTTACTTGGGTTAAATTTCTAAGATCAAAGGATGAAGCACATGAGACTATCATCAAATACATCAAAAACTTTCAAGTTCGTTTGAATGCCATAGTCCATAATGTTAGAATAGATAATGGAACTAAATTCGTCAATCAAACTCTTTGTAAATTTTATGAGAATGTCGGCATCACGCATCAAACATATTTTGCTCACATTCTTCAATAGAAGGCGTTGTCGAAAGGAGAAACCGGACTCTAGTGGAAGCTGCTCGTACAATGTTGATATTTTCAAAAGCTCCATTATTTCTATGGGCCGAAGCAATCAATACAGCTTGTTATACCCAAAACCGTTCCCTGATCCGTCTCCGATACAACAAAACTCCATATGAGCTAATGCACGACAAGAAGCCTGATTTATCGTTTATTCATGTCTTTGGTTCACTCTGTTATCCGACCAATGACATTGAAGATTTGGGTAAACTAAATGCAAAGACTGATATTGGAATTTTTGTTGGATACGCACCTGCAAAGAAAGCTTTCAGAAACTATAACAGAAGAACCTAGAAAATCATGGAAACCATTCATGTCACGTTTGATGAGCTGACAGTAATGGCTTCTAAATAATTCAGTTTAGGACCCGGGCTTCAATCAATGACTCATGCAATATCCAATTCAGGATTCATTCCAAACCCTGTTCCTCAACAACCTTTTAATCCACCAATAAGAAATGATTGGGATCATTTTTTTCAACCTATGTTCGATGAATACTTCAACCCTCCATCATGTGTTGTTTCTCCAATTCAAGTAGCTGCTGCACTAAGAGAAGTTGATATAGCCAATTCACCTTCATCAACAACCATTGATCAAGATAAACTCTCATCAAGTACTTCATCAACTAATCAACAACAACAATCCTCAATCATCTCAAAAGGTGTTGAAGAACCGATACCAAATGCACACTTTGACGATCCATGTCATGAACCTCTTCATGATATTTCTACTTTACAAGAATTGTCGTCAAATGTGTTGTCCTCTCACTCTCCATTATAACTGATTGGTAAATAGACTAAGGATCATCCATTAGCAAACGTGATTGGTGACCCATCTCGACCAGTCTCCATGAGAAAGCAACTCGAAACTGATGCCATGTGGTGTTACTTTGATGCCTTCCTAACTTCTGTAGAACCAAAGAACTTCAAAGAAGCTATGCTCGAATCCTCATGGATTGAGGCAATGCAAGAAGAAATTCATGAATTTGAAAGACTACAAGTTTGGGAATTGGTGCCTTGTCTAGATAAAGTAATGTTGATCAAATTGAAGTGGATCTTCAAGGTCAAAAAGACGAATTTGGTGAGGTACTCAAGAACAAGGCTAGATTGGTTGCTCAAGGATTCAGGCAAGAGGGAATAAACTTTAAGGAATCATTTGCACCGGTTGCAAGAATTGAGGCCATCCGTATCTTCGTAGAAAATGCCGCCAACAAGAATATGACAATCTACCAGATGGACATGAAAATGGCTTTCTTAAATGGCAAGCTCAAAGAAGATGTCTACGTTTCTCAACCAGAAGGATTTGTTGATCAGGACAACCCATCGCATGTGTACAAGCTCAAAAAGGCCCTTTAATGGTCTCAAAACAAGCACCACGTGCATGGTTACACATGCTGTCAGCATCCTCACTCTCATAATATTTCTCTAAAGGTGCAGTCGATCCAACACTCTTCACAAGGAAAGCAGGAAATGACTTATTACTGGTATAAATTTATGTCGACGATATAATATTTGCATCAACCAATACTGCTATGTGTGATGAGTTTGCTAATCTTATGACCACTAAGTTCAAGATGTCAATGATGGGGCAAATGTCATTCTTTTTAGGATTACAAATTTCTCAAAGTCTCAGAGGTATCTTTATAAACCAATCAAAATATGCTTCTGAAATTATTAAAAAATATGGTATGCTAACTAGTGATTCTGTAGACACACCTATGGTGGAAAATAATAAACTGGATGCAGATCTATAAGGGACACCAGTTGATGCTACACATTACCATGACATGATTGGATCCCTTATGTATTTGACGTCCAGTAGACCCGACCTTTTTTATGCAGTCTGCTTATGTGCCCAATATCACGCAAAGCCTACCGAAAAGTACTTAAATGTGGTTAAGTGGATCTTTCAATACCTAAAGGGACCATTTAACATGGGTCTCTAGTACTCGAAAGATACCGGTATGTCTCTAACAGCATATTCAGACGCAGATCACGCTGGGTGTCAGGACACTAGACGTAGTACATCAGGAAGCGCTCAATTTTTAGGTGACAAACTTGTTAGCTGGTCTTCTAAGAAGCAAAAGAGTACTGTGATCTCGAGTACAGAGGCTGAATATATATTGCCTTATCTGGGTGTTGTGCTCAAATCCTTTGGATGCGATCACAACTAACAGATTATAGGTTTCAATTCAATAAGATTCCTCTGTACTACGACAACAAAAGTGCGATTGCTCTATGCTGCAACAATGTTCAACACTCAAGAGCCAAGCACATCGATGTGCGTTACCATTTTATAAAGGAGCAAGTGGAGAATGGAATAGTGGAACTATACTTTGTTCGGACTGAGTATCAACTAGCTGACATCTTCACCAAACCCTTGCCACGAGAAAGATTCAACTTCTTGATCGAAAAGCTTGGTATGAGAAGCATGTCTCTTGAAACGCTAAAACATCTGATAAAGGAAGAGGACGAGTAATGGTGGAAACTCATGGTATATCCTGCGTATAATATGTATATAAGAAAATATAAAAGCCTAAAAAGATTTTTTATTTTATATAAATTTTTTAGAAAGAAAATATAAAAATATAAAACCAGAAAAGAAAATACAAAATAAAAAAATTAGAAAAATACAAAAATAGGTTTTCGTGACATGTCTTCTGAAAATCAATAACATTTACAGTCTTAGAAATGTCATTCAATAATGATACGAGGCTGTAAATAAAGTTCGAGCAGAAGTTCAAAATGTTTTAAAACATGTCAATGGCTTGCTATTATTTTTTATAGCAACCGGGTCTTCAATTTAAAGGCAAGTTTTTCGACGAAAAGAAAACTTGACCTCACAACGAGAAATTCATTTTTCTTAGGAATGAATTACTTTATATTCATTCAAAGGCTTGTGTTTACTTTGCAACACAATCCGTGCTTCCTTTATACAAATTAATGTACGTGTCAGTGCATTTCTTTGTTAAAATAAGAGAAATCTTATTTTTATGGTGTTGATTTTTGAAACAAAATAATCATCTCAGTAATTCATCAGAAAATTATTTTTTCAAGGCATTTGACCACTCAAACAATGACTATAGCTCTTTAAATAGAAAACGGGTCATTGTTTAAGAGGGAGAAAATGTAAAAATTTCTTCTTTAAAATCATCAAGTAATAAATGGAAAAAGGTTTATAAACAATAATGGACTAAGATTAATAACTTTGTTGTGCTTAATATGTTATTTGTTTATGCCTTTAGGGTCTTAATAGCAAAATTTAGGACTTAGTCTTAATTTATAAACTTTTAGGGACTATATGTGCTAATTGTCAAAACTAGATTAGGGCTTAAAGAAGTTATTAAATGAAAATGCAAAAGGATATATACTAGAGGGGGCATTTGTGTCAAAAACTCAAAGTTTCTAACACAAACACCCCCTAACCCGCGTTCATATCACACATAAACACAAACACACCTATTTGTTTCCCTCCTTCATTGTTAAACATGAAAAAAAATCAAGAATCATTAAATATGTGCATATCAAGCATTGAGGTAAATTACAAATGTGTTCCTTACAACTTAAACATCTCCTAATCAAAAGGAATTAGGGAAAATCATGCATTTTTGGCTTGAAATCTCTAAAAATTGGTTTAGGGTTTGTCAAAATTAAAAGTGGTCTAAATCATAAATTGATTGAGGGGTTTTGATGGGCAAGGGTTGTAGAACACTCGGTTATAACAGTTATGAATTGGGTTAACATATGATTGTTTTATGCTTGATTTTATATTTAACAATTTGGGTTTTAGGGAAGAACGTGTTAGATGTTAGTGGTTTTGTGTTTGGGCTGTGTTAGAGTACATCCTTGAATCCATTAAAGTAAAGAAATTCCATGTTAGTACACTAAAACTTGTTATCTTGGTAAAAACAAGTCATTCTACTCGTCTTTGTACCATAAGTGGTATTTTTGTGGCTAATTTATATTTTAGTTGATTCATGTGTTGTTAATGTTTGATTGTCTTCATGTTTGGTGTACTTAATTTGCCAAAATTTGAAATTTGAGTTAAAGTGAATTTTAAAGGAGGGGATTTATACGTGACTAAGATAAGGGGCGATTTATACATTCTTTAATAGGGGGCGATTTATACATGTCACTATAGGGGCGATTTATACATTCCATATAGGGGGTGATTTATACGTTTCCTTATAGGGGGCGATTTATACACATTCCATATAGGGGGCGATTTATACGTTTCCTTATAGGGGCGATTTATACACTATTTTATACAGGGCGACTTATACGTTTGTCACATGGGGCGATTTATGAGGCGATTTATACATGAAATTATAAGGGATGATTTATACCTAAAAGTTTTCACTAGATAACTTATTTCTAGGTTAATTCTTCATTATTTCATATGAAAGTTGCAAACTTGACTGTGTTTGATCAATTGTTACTTTGTTAACCCAATAAGTTGACCTTTTGATCATTGTCTTTCATCATGTACTTTGATTGAATGCCTGATAAAATGTGTTAAATCTATCTAATTAATGACTGTAAACTGTCTTCCCAAAGTCTATCCCCATGAATCAAATTGTTAATAAGTAATATATATACGTGTGTATATAACTGTATTGGACAATTTTTTAGCAGAAACATGAATCCAGTTATCGCTCAACAAGTTGCTCTTGACAATGCTTTAGTTGCTCTCGAGAAATGACTCAAGATTGAAAAATGCAACATGAGAATTAAGTTCAGCAAGCCACAAAGAGAACCCACATATCAAGTCACTCTCGATGTTCTTAAACTCTCTCCCTGCTATCCTGTTTTCTTGATCACTAATGAAGTTCCTGAAACATATATGCATCAATTCTAGAACACCATCATGAAGATCAAAGATACCGATGCATACCAATTCAAGCTGGATAAGCAAAGCTTCTGAATTGACACTGAAGTATTTCGTGAGATCCTCCAGATCTGTCCTAGACTCCCTAACCAAAATTTTGTTGAACCTCCCTCCGAAGAAGAAATGGTTCCATTTATCAAGGAACTCGGGTACACTGGCAAGTGTGATATGCTATCTAAGATCCATACAGATCATATGCACCATCCCTGGAGAACATTTGCTGATGTCATTAATAGGTGCATCTCTGGGAAGTCCATAGGTCTTGATAGGCTCAGGCCATCAAGAGCTCAAATCTTATGGAGAATGTTTTACAAGAAAAATGTTGACTTTGTTGCTTTATTGTAGGAAGACTTTATGTTTCAAGCTGACAACAGAGATATAAGTCCATCATGTAAAGAGAACATGCCCTACCCAAGATTCACTAAAGTTATCATCAATCATTTCATCTCTAAAGATAAAACCATCTCTATGAGGAACAAGATAAATCTTCACACAATTCGAGATGATAGCTTGTTGGGTATATTGAAATTTGTCTCCAAAACAGAAGATTATCAGAAGTATGGAGCTCTGATTCCTAAACAGATAATCAATCCAGTAATTAAAGATTCTAAAGAATATAAGATTTATCTTGACTTTGCTACTGGAAAAGCTACTCTAAAGAAAGCAAGAAAGTTTAAGAAAATTAATTCACCCTCAAATAATTCGCTCTTGTCTTTGAAGAAGAACCTGTAAAGAAGCCTAAGCAGGCCAATCATCTTGAAACTGCTAAGAAACCCAAACCTGCAAAGAAAACTAAAATTGCTAAGAAGACTGCACTTTCTAAGAAGTATTCTACTATGCAAACAGTTGGTGTTGTCATCAGAGACACTCATGGTGTGTCTGTGTCAAAGAAGAAGGCACCAGCTAAAGTTGATAGAGGCAAGGGCATGGATTTACTTTCTGATGTAGCATTACTTGAAGCTGCTCAGCTTAAGAAAGTCCTTAAGAGAAGCAAGAAGGATACTCACATGCTTCACGCAAGTAGATCAGATGATGGAGTTGGTTCTCAACTAAAGGTTCATGATGAGCTTCAAGACAAGATAACTGGTACAAATGAAGGAATTAGTATTATACTAGGGGTTCGTGATGCGCCTAAAGATTAATCTGGGAGTGAAAACGAGTCTTGGGGAGAAAGTGGAGATGATGATGATGATGATAGTCATGATGATGATAATGATGATGACGGTAATAATGTTGAATGTGATGATGATCATGAACAATCTGACGATGAACAGACAGAATCTGATGATGAAGATGAAGAAACACAAGATGATGAGTTCATACATACTCCTGATCATTATGTGCCTACTAAAAATGAAACAAATGATGAATCTCAGGATGTAGATGAGGAAGAGTATGAAAGGATCAATGAAGAACTGTATGGTGATGTCAACTTTAGTTTGATAGATGCTGAGCCTGACAACGAAGATAAAGGTGATAAGGAGATAACTAATGCTGACACAGAAGATGTTGAGCATGAGAATGTTATTCAAGAGAGTGCAAGTAATCAAGTCAAAGATGATGCTCAAGAAACACAGAAGACTGAAGGTCCAATTCCGAGTTCTTCTATCTCATCCGACTATGCTGCTAAATATCTCAACTTTGATAACATTCCATCGGTTGATACTGAAGTTGTCTCTATGTTTGATATTAATGTTCAACATGAAGTTCCACGTACCTCACCTCTTCACACCATTCTAGTGTATGTAATCCTCGAACATACTGTTTCTAATCCACCTGAAATAGTCACAACTACTTCATCAATAACTATTTCTTCTCTTCTGTCTTCACTCTTTCCTCACCTTCAATTAACACCAATCCTTACACCAATAACAACAAAAGCTATAACTTCAACCACTGTTGTTCCTGACTCTGAAACCCTCTCTGCTTTCCATCAAAGAATTACTAATTTAGAAAGGGATGTTAAAGAGCTCAAGGTTGTTGATCACTCTACAGCACTCCTATCAACCATCAAAGCTGAAATCCCAAATGCCGTCAAAGAGTACCTTAGAAAAAGTCTGGATGATGCTCTCTATAAGGTGCTCAAGAAACACGATGCTGATATCATTAAGTAACACTCTGTTCCAACTGATATTGTAGAGAGACTCAGACAACAATATGTACCTGAGAAAAGCATTGAAGACATCAGAAAAATCAAGATGGAGCATGCATGAAAGCAGCAAGAGCCTAAAGAAACTATCACCTCATCTAATACCTCCACACTTGAAGAATTTGATTAGAAAACAACCTTGTATCAAACAATGATAAACTCTAAGTCATTCAACAGAAGTCCTAAACAAAGAGCTCTATATCATGCACTCATGGAGTCAATCCTTGAGGATGAAGATGTTATGGATGAAGGTATTGCTGATAAATTAAAGAAAAAGAAACAAGATGATGCTGATAAAGACGAAGGCCCTTCCGTTGGATCAGACCGAGGGTTAAAGAGACGGAAGACAAGCAAGGAAGCTGAACCATCAAAAGGCCCTAAATCAAAAGATTCAAAGACAAGCTCATCCAAAGGCACCAAGTCTCAGCCAAAATCATCTAGTAAGTATGTTCAAGTAGAGGAATCAATGCTTAAGGTTACAGACACCGAGATGCCACAGAATCAAAGAAGTGATTTGGGTAACACTGGTAAACAACCTAATGTCAAGGCTGCTTCAAAACATTATTGGTTCAAGAAACCTGAAAGGCCTCTGACACCTGATTCTGATTGGAATGTTGGAAAATCTATTGACTTTAGGAAACCTCAAACATGGATCAGCAAAATTGCTTAAGCAGAAAAACCTCCTTTTTCTTTCGACGAGCTTATGAGCACTCCTATTGACTTCTTTGCATATGTCATGAACCATCTCAAGATTGATAATCTAACACAAGAATATCTTGTTGGACCTGCTTTTAATATGATCAAAGGGACATGCAGAATCCGTATGGAACTTGAGTATAACATTGAAGAATGTTATAAATCTGTAACTGATCGATTAGACTGGAATAACCTTGAACGAAAGAAATATCCGTTTGACCTTAGCAAGCCTCTATCGTTGATTGTGAAACAAGGTCGTCAAGTTGTTCTTGTTGACTAATTCATCAACAATGATCTCGAGTATCTGAGGGGAGGAAGCTCAAGCAAGAAATATACGACTTCCACAACAAAAACAAAGGCTGCTAAGTATGATATTCCAAGCATTGAAGACATGGTTTCATCATTATGGAGTCCGGTAAAGGTAGCCTATAATAGATATGTTCTCTGGGGAATTTCACACTAGGGACCTAAACGACAACAATTCTATGGATTCGCAAGCAACAGGGTGTCCAAATATGATGTGTACTCCACGAAAAGAATTATAGCAGTAACCAAAGTGAAAGTTATGAAGTGGTATGATTACGGTTATCTAGAGGAGATTGAAGTTCAAAGAGAAGATCAGCAATTATACAAATTTAAGGAAGGTGACTTTCTAAGACTTCACTTGCACGATTTTGAAGATATGCTGCTTCTCTCAGTTCAAAAGAAACTCTCTAATCTTGAAAGAGATGTTATTTTTAACTTGGGTGTAGCATTACAGATATTTACCAGACGTATTGTCATTCTTAGGCGGGTGGAATACCTTCAACTGGGAGTCGAAATCTATCAGAAAAAGCTCAATATTACTAAGCCAGAGACATTCAGGTCTGACATCTCTGACAGAACCCCATACATTGCATACAACAATCCTCAAGGAACTATATATGAAGACAAGTATAAAAGAAACATGTTGATGTGAACGGATGAACTCTACAAGTTCAGTGACGGGACGCTCACATATGTTAGATCCGTTCTTCATGATATTGTTTCAAACCTAAGGATAGATTAATTGTCGAAGAGAAGATGGAGTAGTTTAGACAAAAAAAGGTATCGCATCATGATCAAGGCTAACGGTAAGTAATTGCTAGAAATAAGGTTAATGAGGAGCTTGGAAAAGTTCGTTGGTGGGAGAGACCACGGGGAAGACCTCAGACTGCTTGAACGGACAATATGAATGCATCATATTTTGTCTTACTCCATTTATGGTCATTCTCTCGTAATCATAATCTTGTGAATATGTAAATAAATAGTGTTAGACTAAAAGTAGGCATGTATAGTGTTTGAGTGCGAATTTTCAAGAATTTCTTAGTAAATTAAAAAAAATTCAAATTAACGCACTCAAACACCATATAATTCCCTTATAATTTGAGGAGGAGCACCAAAATGTTCCCAATAAAGGCTTGATATATAATTAGAACATTTTTCTCTCCAAATAATTTTCATACATATTTGAATCAATTGATATCCAAAATATCAAGAGATTTGACATTTTTTATAAGGAGATAAAATGTGATTAAAATATATATAACTTGAATAATGTGATCTTAAAGACTCATGTGTGAACTCCTTCCTCGTATGTGCTAAACATTTTCGGTTATCAATGCACATATGCAGAGGGAGCATTTTTGAAAAGTAAAACCATTGAGGTACCAAATGTTTTGATTTATATCAAAGTACCTTGATCGATGTTTTCAAATTGTTTTAAGGCTGTGAACAATACCAAAAGACCGACCATATATTTATATAATTGGAGTTATAAGATGGTTAGGTATAGGTGTTCGTTTCCATGATCTAGCCAGAACCAGAGGGATCCACCAAGGGACATTCCATTAGTTAGAATAGAAGTCCTTAGGTATGATAAAATGGAGAAAAGGTAAGAAAATGGAAAAATACGGACTAAGATAGAGCTAACACTGGAACAAACCCAACAAGGTGTTAGTGATTAAGTCTTGGTAAGAATTGAAGGGGTTGAAGAATGAAAAAGAAAAGTTAAGATAAAGGGTGAAAAAGAAAGAAGCCCTCCTTACACTTAGGCAGAATCCGGGTCAATACATATGCTATCAGAAATACTAAGTTGTTGTTTGGTATTAAAGATAGTCATCATGGACCCAGTGATGCAATGCACAACCCTCCCTAGCCACTCAAGGTCTCTTAAAAGACTCTTGTTCATTTCTTACAGAGATTACACTCATTTCTATCGACTTTTTCACTTCGAGCGAGTTGGTATTAAAAAGGTGGCAGTCTGCTCCAGCCTCCGATTACTAAAACTAAAAGTGCACTATTGAGTCTAGAGCCAAAAGAGATCATCCATAAATCTCACTAGGACACTATTCTAATATATTTGTTGCTCACACACTGTGAAAATGAGTAATATCTTAAGAGTCCTACGCATTATCCTTGTGATATTGCCAGAACATCAAAGTGATACTAAAGTATTCATAATGACGATGGAAATCCTTCTAGAGCCAACATCAAACAAGCTCTGCAGTAGGTGACTTATGAAATCCTATATGGATCAAACTTGTGACACTGGATATCGATTCAGTCCAGACTATGAATTGACGATTGATGAATTTTGAAATGCATAAAACTCTCGATGTGTCACAAAATCACTTTAGAAAGTCACACGTCGATTGATTTTCAAATCAATTTTTGTTTCAATCGGTGAGACTTTGTCTTACTGGTTCACTCATATCGTGTTGTCTGCTTTGAGATGCTCCGGTAATGAAAACGGCTAGTGCAACTGCGAAACCCTGTCAAGGAGATTCTTCGAAATTCTACCTGATCATAGGCAGTATTTATACTGATCAACGAGGAACCGTGGTTATTGCAACCGTATTCGACGAAGTAACAAAGACACTTTCGTCCATACATGTTGTTTATCACTAACCCATTCATGCAGGTAATCCCGATGGTGGCAGCAACGGGTTCAAGACAAGTCAAGATTCATAGCCACATGCTCATACTCGATCGACATATGTAAAGATATCATGAAAGCTCAAGTATATGTTTCAAGACTTCCGCTACTTTGATACCGTCAGTCTTTTTTGAAGTGACGAAGTATTAAAGTTAAAGAATTTTCAAGAAATTTTCGCTACTCTGATACTGCACATCTTCCATGAAGTGACAAAGTGTTAAAGTTAAAGAACTTCAAGAAAGATGTCTTATTCAAGCTTTCAAGTATAGTATAAGCATGTTGGTCCGAAGGTCACAAGTACACAAGAAGACAAAAGATCACAAGTTGATGATATGATATTATGTTTGGTTGATGATCTCAAGAAGCTAAATATTGCATACAAGTCAAGTTTAACGGAACAAGCTCAAGCATATAGTCTAAAGATCGCTATGCATATCACAAGTTAAAAGATAAAGACTCAAGACAATGAGAAAAGACGAAGGCATTCATAGAATGTTAGGTTTAAGATTTTTGTAAAAGGATGTGACCTCCTTTAAGGGGAGATTGTTAGGAATCGAGAAAAGTCTCGGTCATACCTAAAATACGTAGCTCGTTATTCTTATTTACTTTTTGGAACCTTAAATGAATGAAGTGATGATCACAAATTAAACCCTAATCTTCAACCTAAAATCCTTATAATAAAACCTAAATTTTCCTTGAAACCCCTAATTTCTTCTTCTTGTAAACCCTTGATTTTACTTGAACCTTTACTTGTAAACACCTTAGAATAACTCTTTAATTAATCTTGTATGCTTGTAATATCAATAAATGGAAAATTATGAATTGTTTTGGGAGTGTATGTTGAGCCGTGAGCTAGGATGCTTAAAAGAGAGAGTTTTGATTTTTTTTACAAATGAGGAGTGAAGAAGTGAAGTCTTGTGTTATTTCTATATAAATGCAAAAAATCTAGGAGACATGATTCTTAAACAATGGAAGAGAAGTGTAAGGGTTGAGTCTTGTAAGAAATTAGCATGGAGGGGGAGTAGTCTTGTGTAAGAAATGCATGGAGTGTGTAAGATGGTTAGTAGGACTTGTAAGATGGTAAGTAAACTAGCACATGGTGTTCTAAAAGTTGCAATTGATATTGTTTGTGTTTGTTCTTGAGTGGTAACTAGATATGTATGCATATATGTAAGAAATTATATAACTTTTGGGTATTGGGTATAATTGTTGGTATTTGGTTGAGTGTAGATAAGTAGAATGGTTTACATGTATGCAAAAAGGTTCCAAAGTGCGAAACGTAAAATTTTTAGGTTACGTATAAAAATAAAATATGAAAAGTTATAAAATATTTTCGTAAAAATAATATAACATTTGTTTGATGTAAACTTTTATTTGTTTGATGTCGGTTTATGTTGAATGTTGATTTTTAGTTTTCGCGATTTAACTAAACGGTTGAAATTAAAAGTAAATGCGTAAAAGTT
Organism: Tanacetum coccineum; assembly: GCA_026074375.1. NCBI lineage: Eukaryota > Viridiplantae > Streptophyta > Magnoliopsida > Asterales > Asteraceae > Tanacetum > Tanacetum coccineum. Next base: position 32,506 of record BQNB010035309.1, on the reverse strand, counting down.
TAAAATAAATAGTTGAACAATTATTGACGTAGAATGACCTAAAAACGCAGATGGTTACATTCTCCCTGTGTTAAAAGAATTTCTTCTCGAAATTCAATTTGAGTTGTATTCCGGAGTGGTGTTGGTGAAAAGGTATGGATACTCATCTTAATCCTCCTAGTTTGTGCTAATCAACTTTGTTATCTTGATATGGTGAGTATCATTGGTACGGGTTTAAAATTTCTTGATGACGGTTAAACTTGCTGGCGGATTGTCCTAGGACGACTAGTGATGCGTCTCGACTTTTTGACTTAAGATTTGGTATGAGATTATGTCTACTCTATGTAGTAAGGTGGTGTAAAGGTTTACTTAGAAATTTGATTTTGACAAAAGCTTTAAGGTGACTACTTCTCATCATGGCATGATCCTTCCTGAATTACACATAGTTGATCAGGCAATGTATATTTGAGGGCTAACAATGCGATGCTCATTTTCGTCAAAATAGTGCAAAATAATAGTGTATATGATGAAAGAAATGTAGTTTATTATTTTGTGAATTAATAACGAGATAGTTTAAAAGGTGATGGTAAAATATCATATAAGATGAATTAATGTTTAGATAATGTTTAGGACATACGAACTTATAGTATTACCCAGCCTTAAGAAATGTTCTAGTATTTATATAAATAACTCTTATATAAATAAATGTAAAATATACGTAAGGGAATGTAAGCATATATGTATATATGTATGTCTTGTAAGCAAGTAACGTAAGCAAGTAAGCAAGTAGTATGTATGCACATAAAAAAGTTTGATGTGATGCAATGTTTGTGAAAACGGTTATAGTCTAGGTAAAATATGCAACCTAGTTTTCTATAACCTTGGCTCTGATACCAATCTGTAACACCTCCAAAATTAGGTCACAACGAAATTATGTATGGGAGCATTACTTCATAATACAATAGCACAAGATACAAGAGAACGAGCTCTAAATGATTCGTGTGAAAAGTAATATGTTGATATAATTAAAATTGAACTTGTTATAATATTTGTCTCAAAGTTTGCATCACAATGAAAAGCTTGAAAGTAATACAACGAGATTTGATAGTTTGAATGTAAGAAGAAATCCATGAATGCAATCTTGTAAAGTTTGGACTCCAATGCACATCAGATAAGACAAGCATCTAAGTCACCTGAGAAATACATGCTTATAAGTGTCAACATAAAGTTGGTGAGTTCATAGATTTATGTAAGTATAAATGTTGAAATCAAATGTTTATAAAGTGTGTATAACCATTTCAATCCTTATAATAGTCATAAAAATATAAGAATAAATGTTGAAATCAAATGTTTATAAAGTGTCTATGACCATTTCAATCCTTATAATAGTCACAAAAATCTAAGTATAAATATTGGATCAAATGAGTATATTGCCTACTGTTTCGCCACAGTATCATGTAAATGATTAGTGACTACTACTTCCCTACAATATCATAAAAAGTGTTTAACAAGATTTAAAAGTGTATAACATTGTAACACATACAATATCCCAAAATGTAATTACGACTGCACTAAGTTCATGAAACTGATGCTCGACATGAATGGATGCAAATTAATGCCAATGTATACCCCGTGTAGATGTCAACCCGTAACATCCCAAATCCGACATGGTATACGTCCGTTGGCCTTGTAGACACCAATCCAGGACGGGGATGTCAATCCCAAATAGATCTATTTATAACACTCGCGCTTACACAATCTAATTAACAGTTCATGATAATGGGCAGTGTGAGTTATCGTTACTTAGGCACGCTATGTAATTATTGTAAACAATGAAAAGTGTGGTACTTGTGTCCTTTTGTAAAATAAGCAATGTATCACACCGCGAGATATGTAAATGAGTATGAAAACGAGTATGTAAATAAGTTTGGAAACATGTATGTAAACGAGTATGTAAACGAGTATGTAAACAAGTTATAAAATCAAGTATGTAAACGAGTTTGTAAATGCGCATGTATTCTCTCCCAAAATAGTTCAAAACAAGTAAAATAGAGGCTATGAGACTCAACTCAAGTGAATGTATCAATTATAGAAAATCAAATAAGTGAAACGTCACGAGTGATCCGAAATGCAACCTAATTAATTATAGGTCGTATGAGAATAATGTATTTAAATAAATACAACAATATAAATTATAGAGATATATCACCACCTAATAGTTTTTGTTTAATTTATAAGTGTTGAAACAATGTTTAAATTACGCTTGATATTTAATGTCCAAGTATATGTACTTTGTAAAATATCACCTTTGTCCGATAAATAATTATTGTCGATATCGTTTGATTTAATATTTTTATTATTTATAAAGTGTCATAATATATAGTTCAAGTGTTTTATCAAATAATATTTATAAGGTTTTAAACCGCGTATAAATATTATACAAGTAATGCTAAAATATTTTCTAAGGTTCTTATAGCCCAAACGAACCAACACTATTCATGTCAGGAAAATAGTGCAGAAAATTATTTATAAAAGTTAACTAGCTTTTATAATTTCTAGTTAAAAATATATACAATTCTAGTCTCCGAAAACTTGATTTAATGATAAAACGTCATTCCGAACAACTTTATAGTTTTATACTTTTGCCGAATCGGACCCGAAAGCCCTCAAAAACTTCGATTTCAGTTTCTGCAGTTTCTCGCAGTTTTTCACAGCTTTATAAAAGCTGTGAAATTATATATACTTTTCGAAATCTTTAAAAACTCATAACTTTCTCGTTTTAACTTCGTTTTACGCGTTCTTTATATGTACGAAATCGTGTCGAGATGATTTATCATAATAAAATATTTACAGACTTTATAAAATTTTGTACAGTAGCAGTTCATACAAACTGTTATATATAAAAATACTCTTTATATATTTAATTATCGAAATCTTATAAAATTCATATCTCCTTCGTTTTTCACCCGTTTTTTGAGTTCTTTATATATTCAGAATCGTCTTGAGATGTACTATTTTATCATCAGGTTTATATTTGTCATAAAAATTTGTATATTTTTAGAATGTGCAAACTGTTCGAGTATATGTATTTATAAAAGGGTTTTTATAACTTATTTAGTACAAGTCTTTTAAATTAACTAATACCACATCATTAGTATACTTTAAGTCCTCTAATTTATGTCCAACTATTTTATGTCCAATATGACCAAATAAAATGTCCACAACAATTATTTTTTTATAAACTATATAAATAAATTTGTAATAATTAATTCTCAATTAATTATATAAATTATTCAACACTTGTAATATATCAAATAAAATATGTCCTTGCATTCTAACACATTTTAAACATATTTTCATCATGAAAATGTATTTCTTTGATTTTGTATAAACTTGTTTTATTTTATAAACTTTATAAAATAAATACTAGATTATGATTAAACAATATAACAATTATATATGTATGAGAATAAAATGATTATGAAAGTGTAAAGTTTATGTTAGACCTTGTATGAATGAATAAAGTGATGATCACAAATCAAACCCTAATCTTCAACCTAAAATACTTATAATAAAACCCAAATTTTCCTTGAAAATCCTAATTTCTTCTTCTTGTAAACCCTTGATTTTACTTGAACCTTTACATGTAAACACCTTAGAATAACTCTTTAATTAATCCTGTATGCTTGTAATATCAATAAATGGAAAATTATGAATTGTTTTGGGAGTGTATGTTGAGCCGTGAGCTAGGATGCTTAAAAGAGAGAGTTTTGATTTTTTTTTTGCAAATGAGAAGTGAAGAAGTGAAGTCTTGTGTTATTTCTATATAAATGCAAAAAATCTAGGAGACATGATTCTTACACAATGGAAGAGAAGTGTGGGGGTTGAGTCTTGTAAGAAATTAGCATGAAGGGGGAGTGGTCTTGTGTAAGATGGTTAGTAGGACTTGTAAGATGGTAAGTAAACTAGCACATGGTGTTCTAAAAGTTGCAATTGATATTGTTTGTGTTTGTTCTTGAGTGGTAACCGGATATGTATGCATATATGTAAGAAATTATATAACTTTTAGGTATTGGGTATAATTGTGGGTATTTGGTTGAATATAGATAGGTAGAATGGTTTACATGTATGCAAAAAGGTTCCAAAGTGCGAAACGTAAACGTTTTACGTTACGTATAAAAATAAAATATGAAAAGTTATAAAATATTTTCGTAAAAATAATATAACACTTGTTTGACGTAAACTTTTATTTGTTTAATGTCATTTTACATTGAATGTTGATTTTTAGTTTTCGCGATTTAACTAAACGATTGAAATTAAAAGTAAAGGCGTAAAAGTTTAAAATAAATATTTGAACAATTATTGACGTAGAATGACCTAAAAATGCGGATTGTTACATACATGACGGACACTTGTACTCAAAATAGAATTTGTTCCTCCACGTGTTTGGGAGTTAGATACTTACTGGGCCCCTCGTTGGTTTGATCAGATATTTGCTTGGTCGAGCCCAAAGTGTAGTTAAGATGATTCTTTTTACATTTGGTGATCTGAATCAATACAGATGCGAGAAACAAAATCGTTAAATTATGGAATGACTATTGATCCATATCCATATTTAACATTGTATCTGAAACAAAGGGATAGGACTAACTGAATTTATAGAAGGCTGAGTTGTTTTCTAAAAACTGCAAACTTAGGTATTTCTGAGAGCATTAATGATCCTGCTAGACTATTTGTTAATGTTAGTATGTTATATAATATGAATAAGACATTCGCAAGTGGGAGCTGTTGGGTTTGTGCTCATGTCATACGAATATTTATACGGCTAGAAATACGTGAGCCTACGAGGGTCCACACACTGTTTAGCGATTTAAGTAACATTCTAATAATTTTACTAATAATAAATAGAATTGTTGATAATTAATAATTTATATTAATATATTGATCCGACGATAAACACTAGACGGTCGTTAATTAGTGTTCGTTAGATGTAACTAACTAATAAGCTTTTAATTAATGGTAAAAAATGAATTAACCGATAAATAATAGAAAGTTCAAAAAGTTCAACCCCAAGGGGTGTATTGACATAGTTCGACGAATATGGAACCCAAGATGGTCTTGGTTAGTTTTTTGAGCTATCTTTTTCCTACAAGGTATCATTTTAGATAAACCCTAAATACATTCCTATAATATAGAGATCCTAGAGCTTCATAATTCATCCCTTGTCTTCTACCTCTCTGTTGTATATATCGCAAACAGGTAAACCGCTTAGGGGTTTTTTCTGTTTTTGGAATTTGTGTTTATCATAATTCGTTGTCAAGAACCAAGCATTCGTGTCTAAACTGCTAGAGAGTAGTTATGAACTTCGTGGAGGTTACTTCCTTTTAGAAACTAGAAGTAGTTTTTGGTAAAGCACGTTTATTACACACGTGCGTGTACTTCAAGATTCTCGTTCTTCACTAGCTTGATTGCTAACGGTATGTTTCCTTATTTAAGTTTTATGTGATAATTACATGTGTTATATGAATAGAACCGATGCGTAGCTCGTAAAATATTAATTGTAATATTATTTGTTATTAGATGACAATTTCCAACACAAGATATACATAGACTAGATCTTTTAAAAATAAAAATGAAGCGTTTGACATTTTGAAATTTTAAGCAAGAAAATACAAGTACAAAAAGGTTGTCCCATTGTGTCGATCCATACGGATCATGGTCGGGAATTTGATAATGAAGTACAACTTAGAGCCTTTTATGATGTTAATAGTATTATTCACAACTTATCGGCTTCATGTACTCCTCAATCAAATGGGGGAGTTGAATGTAAAAATAGAACTTTACAAGAAATGAGTCGTACTATGCTTAATGAACAATATATCCCTTAAAAGTCTTGGTGTAATGCCGGCGACACCTCCACCTATATTTTAAATAGAATTTTGATTAGGCCTTTTCTCGAAAAAACTCCCTACGAGCTTTTCAAAGGTAAAAATCCTTCCTTAGAATACTTTAAAGTTTTTGGCAGTAAATCTTTATTCTTAACACCAAAGATTACCTCACAAAATTCAACCCTAAATCTACCGAAGGCATATTTCTAGGATATTCCCCCAATAACAAGGCCTATATAATCCTAAACATAAAAACCATGAAAATCAAAGACTCTTTTAATGTAAGATTCGACGAAATTCCTCCTCCTAAATCTCACCTTTAGTAGATGATGATATAATCGAAAGTCAAATCATAGAAAACCAAATAGAAGAAATAGAAGACAAGGAAAATGGACCATTAAACAAAGAAATTGTAAACATCAAAGAAACAAAAGATCACCCCTTAGAAACGGTCATAGGAAAATTAAACGAAAGAACCTTAAGATCTCAAGTCCAAAATCAAAGTAATTTTTTTGTTTTGTGTCATCCATAAAACCCAAAAATAATAAAGAAGCCATTAAAGACGAAAGTTGGATAATGGCTATGCAAGAAGAATTAAACCAATTCGTAACTAATGATGTATGGAACCTTGTCCCACCTCCTAAAATCAAATCGTCATTGGTACAAAATGGATTTTCATAAACAAATTAGATAAAAATGGTGTAGTATCTAGAAACAAAGCTAGACTTGTCGCACAAGGATACAACCAACAAGAAGGAATAGATTTTGACGAGACATATGCTCCTGTAGCAAGGTTAGAATCTATAAGAATCCTTCTTGCATATGCTTGTGCAAATGATTTCAAACATTTTCAAATGGACGTCAAAAGTGCCTTCCTAAACGGTTTTATAAATGAAGAAGTGTTATCCCAAGTAATAAGCTATCCCATCACACCATAAGCCATACTAATAAGCAATAAGCTAAAAAAGAGATAAAGGAAAAATGGAAAATTTGAGAGAGAAAGTAGAGAGAGAAACAAGAGAGAAAGATTGGATTTGAGAGAAGTTTGGAGAGTTAAAAAAGAAAGCAAATGCAACCAACACCCTCTCCATGTGTGGAGAGGGTTTATTTATACCCTTAGCCAACACATGGCGTATGGGATTTCTAAATGGGCCGGGCGGACTTGCATATCTTGGCTTTGGCCGCGAAACATGGCAATATTATATTACAATTCAAGCCCGTTTAACCCGACTAGCCTATTACTTAACAAGACTAATTAATAAGACCGATAACATTCTTGTTTGACTTATATAAAATTAAGGCTAACAATCTCCCCTAATGTTGAGGTCTTCTTTAATCTCCTTAATGTTGACGTTCTTGATAGAGGTTATCTTGATTTGACTTTATTTTCCCCACTGTTGAAGATATGATGTTTGAGATTTGGCTTATTTGGTCTTGTCTTTGTCTTTTCTTATTTGTAATGGTTGTGTTCATTCATGCTTAAGACAACTGATAACATTCTTTCGGTGTCGTATATGTGATCTTGATCTTGATCCTATGTCTTTTGACTTTGAGTTCTTAAGATCTTTAATCTTGCATCATCTCCTTGACTTGAATCATCTTGATTTGCCTTTCTTGATCAACTTGTGCTCTTGACCGACATACTCATACTTATTGCATTCTTGTTTGACTTATATGAACATAAGGCTAACAATCTCCCTAAAATGCAATTCTTGATATGACTTTGAAGATCTTTAAGGAAGTTTAGGATCAACAATCTTGATGCTAAATGATTGACTTTTAGAGCTCGGGTATGAGTATGTGGTAATGAATTCGACTTCGCTAGTACATGGTTGCAACACCGACGATTGAATCTGCATTTAAAAGGTTAATTATAAATAACAGATATGGACGAAAGTGTCTTTGTCACTTCGTCGAATACGGTTGCAATAACCATGGTTCCCCGTTAATCAGTATAAATACTGCCTATGATCAGATAAAATTCATATGAATCTTCTTAACAGGGTTTCACAGTTGTACTAGCCATTCTCATTACCGGAGCGTCTCAAAGCAGACAACACGGTAAGAGTGAATCAAATAGTTACTATCTTTCTGATTAGGTCGTCAATTCATACACTAGGCCAAATCGATATCTAGTTATCACAAGCTTGATTCATGTAGAATCTTGCATGTCACCTACCAAGAGCTTGTTTGATGTTGGCTCAAGCAGGATTTCCATCTTCACTGTGAATACTTAAGTATCACTCGGATGTTCTGGCAAGATCTTAAGGATAATGTGTAGGACTCTTTGTACAGCTTGTGAACTTTATGGTGTTCAACAAGTGTATTTTGACATTGTGTCCTAATGAGATTTATAATTTGATCTCTTCTGGGTCTAGACTCGATTAGTGCGTTTTGGTTTTGGTACTCGGAGGCTGGAGCAGACTGCCACCTATTCAATATCAACTAACTCGGAGTGAGAAAGTCAATAGAAGTCGTGTGTATCTCCGTGACAAATGAGATATGTTTCTGTTCAGAGAAACTTGAATGGCTAGGGAGGGTTGTGCACTGCATCACTGGGTCCATGCCGGCTTTCTTCAATATCAACAATCATCATTGTGATTTTGATAGATTATGTATTGACCTGGTTTTTGCCTAAGTTGTGTTTGGAGGTCTTCTTTGTTTTCACCCTTTATCCATACATTTATTTTTCATTCTTCAACCCCTTCAATGCTTACCAAGACGTCATCACTAACACCTTGTTGTGATTGTTCCAGTGTTAGCTCAATCTTAGTCGACATTCTTCCTTTATTCACTGATGACTTCTGATGTACAACTTTTTTATAATATATAATATATAAATATAAATATAAGATATACTTATAATATATAATATATAAAGATAAGAGGGTAGCAAAGACTTTTGTAGGGAGAGTTAAGAAATCACAAGCTTTAAAACACCCTATTTTCCCATTTTTCAAAGCTTTTTCTATTTTTATGATTTTTTAAGTAATTACCTAGAATATTCTGACTTTTGTTATTTCCATAACTGTTAGGGATCATAGAACAAGATGTATTTCGATCCGAGAATGCCCCCAAAAAGGATAAATTCATCGTCCCCGACTTTTCACTTATCCAAACCAAGCTTAAAACAAAATCACCGCTAAATATCAGTTAAGATGCTAACACTACTCATATTTGCAACTTGTGAACTTTTCACTCCTGATAATTATTATATCTTAGGTGAATGTGCTATTTTGAATTTCAACCATGGATCAACATTTTGAAAAATACTATGCTTTACGTTCCACCCGAGAATAATGAGTTTGAAGGCGAGATCATCCCATGTAGCGACTTTCGTCTCGGCACATCCCAACCTTGCGGCTAAGTGACCAGGCTTTTGACACCCCACAGAGACTAGTATCGGGACTTACGGACCTTAGGTTTCAAAAACTCTCAGGTTTCCCGTATATACATAGCTTAAAAACTTAAAATAAAATAGTCAAAGTTCAAAAGCATATTTAAATTTAACAAAAAGAAATCTATTTATTAATTCAAACTTAACATAACATTTATGCAATTGTAACCCTCGACCTTTTAGAAGGCTGCAACATCGGTTGTGAGCCGGCAAGAGGTAGTAAACTTTTATCAGCCCACAGTTGATATTATTATTATTATTATATATATATATATATATATATATAATTTTTTATTTTTTTTCATCATTTTATCATCAATTTTTTTTATATAGAGAAGACTTCTTTTTGAAAAATTCAAGTATAAGTTTGAACTAAAACTAAATTTTTTTCTATACTCTACATAAAAATTATTGATTTAAGTTTAATCTCAAAAAATAGCACGTATTTTAGTCCGGTTAGAAGTTTATGGGAGAAAAAACCACAAATTACATACATGAGCTCTTAAGATTTCCATCTAATCCTTGTTTAGCATCCCACTCATACTTAACTCTATCATTTTTTGTTCTTCGCGAAAATCCGCGAACGCTTAGCCTAAAAGTTAAGGAACAAGCTAGAGCTCAACACGCTTGATCGGGTCAAAATTTATTCTTATTCTACCCAGCAGGAAAGTCAAAATTGTGACAAAACACTTATTTTATTTTTGAAAAATTTTTAAATTTTTATGGGAAAACGGGGTACGTGAAAACAACGGCTACAGGCATAATCAAATCAATAGATCCCCCCCCCCCCATACTAGAATTAAACATTGTCCTCAATGTTTTAAGAACGGTCTCTACGTAAATCCTAAGCCGTTTATCAAATATGCTTAAAGATAAACGTTAGTCGATAAGATTCTAGGATATCGGATTTCCCCAAACTAATGGCAAGCAAAGGCTAAGAAGCTCTAGTGGACCGGGACAAAACACCGAACACGAGAGTCTTCAGAAAATTTTGGGTTAATACTGCAAACAATCACAAGCACAAACAACAAGAAATTGGAAGAGTACAAGCCTCGTCACATCACAATAGAAATAAGAAAGAAAATAGAAGGATAAACATGGGGTGCCTCCCACGAAGTGCTTGTTTAGGGTCACTAAGCTTGAGCCAATCCCCGAATTCATTTGTCCTTGGGGAAGGTTTGGAGATCCAGGATAACCAATTATGGTACGTCCCCTCCAAAGTAGTGCTTAATTCGATGACCGTTCACCTTGAAATTTGGCCCGGAGTTTTGAGATAAATCAATGGTGCCATACGGAAAGACTTGGGTAATGATGAATGGTCCGGACCAACGGGATTTTAATTTGCCTGAGAACATCTTCAATCGAGAGTTAAAGAGAAGTACTTGATCACCGACGTTGAAAACGCGGCTTTTGATCTTTGAGTCATGGATCCTCTTTGTTTTCTCTTTATAGATCAAAGAGTTCTCATAGGCATGATTACGAAGTTCATTTAATTCATTGAGTTGAACTTTACGGTGATCACCCGCGGTTTCAAGGTCAAAGTTTGCATGCTTTAAGGCCCAATAGGCTTTGTGCTCGAGCTCGATCGGTAGATGACATGCCTTTCCGTACACGAGCTTGTATGGAGTACACCTGATGGGTGTTTTGTAAGCTGTATAGAAGGCCCAAAGTGCATCATCTAGTTTATCCGACCAAGAGGCACGGTTCTTGCCCACGGTCCTTTCAAGAATTCATTTCAAGCCACGATTGGATACCTCAACTTGCCCACTTGTTTGTGGGTGATATGCGGTAGAGAGACGGTGAGTAACTCTATATTTAAGCATGAACTTTGCAAACTGGTCATTGCAAAAATAGGTTCCGTGATCACTTATGATAGCACGAGGGGCACCGAATCGGGTGAAGAGAGATTTAAGAAATTTGCAAACAACTCGGGCGTCGTTGGTGGGGAGCGCTTTCGCTTCAACCCATTTTGACAAATAGTCGACCGCCACGAGTATATATTTGTTCCCTTGTGAAGACGGGAATGACCCCATGAAATCTATGCCCCACACGTCAAAGATTTTGCAAACTTGGATAGATTTTGAGGCATTTCATCACGTTATGAAAGTTTTCCTTGACGCTGACAAGTGTCACATCGGGTGACCAAGTCATAGGCATCCTTGTAAATCGTGGGCCAATAAAATCCAGAGTCAAAAACCTTTTTGGCGGTGTAGTTGGCACCGTAATGTCCCCCGGTGGGTCCATTATGGCAAGCTGTGAGGATGTCAACAGCTTCTTGGCCAGCAACACACCGCTGAATCATTTGATCCGCACATATTTTGAACAAATAGGGGTCGTCCCAAAAGTAGTGTTTAACATCCTTGAAAAACTTGTTTTTCTGCTGGGACGACATCCCTTTAACAATGAAATTCCCCGTATGGTAATTTGCATAATTGGCAAACCATGGGGTACTTGAGTCACTACGAGAAGTCACCATATTAAGTGTCTCGAGAGGAAACTTTTCATTCACCTTTTTTGGGTCGAGCACATTTTCATACGGATTTTCTAATCGAGAAAGATGATCGACCGTGAGATTATCGGCTCCTTTTGTGTCAATTACGTTGAAATCGAACTCTTAAAGGAGGAGAACCCACCGGAGCAATCTCGCCTTGGAATCTTTTTAGCAAAGAGATATTTTAAGGCGGAGTGATCCGTATACACTACGCTTTTTTTCAAGATGAGGTAAGATCGGAATTTTTCAAAGGCATACACCACGGCTAACATTTCTTTCTCTGTCGTGGTGTAATACGATTCCGCCTTGTTTATTGTTTTACTAGCATAATGTATAGGTCTAAAGTGTTTTTCATAACGTTGCCCCAAGACTGCACCTATGGCAAAGTCGCTTGCATCGCATATAAGCTCAAAGGGTAAATCCCAGTCTGGGGCAATCAAGATTGGAGCTTCAGTAAGTTTTTTCTTTAATGTTTGAAAAGCTTGAATACAATCATCGGAGAAAATGAACGGAGTATTCTTCTCAAGAAGATAAGTCATCGGTCGAGAAATTTTGGAAAAATCCTTAATGAACCGTCGGTAGAAACCGGTATGACCGAGAAAACTCTAAACATCCTTTACAATGGTGGGATGAGGTAACTTAGTAATCACATCTATTTTGGCTTTATCAACCTCAATCCCTTTTTTGGAAATCTTAAGGCCAAGGACAATGCCTTCCTTTACCATAAAATGACTCTTTTCCCAATTAAGACAAAGATTGGTGTCTTCACACCTTTGAAGCATATTGTCTACACGAGAGAGGCAATTTTCGAATGAATTCCCAAAGACCGAAAAGTCGTCCATGAAGACTTCCATCGTTTTTTCGATCATATCATGAAAGATAGCCATCATACACCTTTGGAACGTGCCCGGTGCATTGCATAAGCCAAAAGGCATGCGACGGTAGGCGAACGTTCCGTAAGGACACGTGAATGTTGTCTTTTCTTAATCATGAGGGTCGATGGGAATTTGAAAGTAACCCGAGAAACCATCGAGAAAACAATAGTACTCATTTCCTGCTAATCTCTCAAGCATTTGATCTATAAACGGTAGTGGAAAATGGTCTTTACGAGTGGCTTCATTTAAATTTCGGTAGTCAATGCATACACGCCATCTCGTAACCAGTCGAGTCGGAATTAATTCATTTTCATCATTTTCAACAACGGTAAAGCCACCCTTTTTTGGTACGCAATGTACAAGGCTTACCCAAGGACTATCCGAAATCGGGTAAATTAATCCGGCGTCAAGAAGTTTTTCAACCTCTTTTTTGATGACATCGTGGATCTTTGGATTCACCCGTCTTTGGTGTTGAACTGCAGGTTTGTAATCCTCTTCCATAAGAATCTTATGAGTGTAAAATTCTGGTTAATACCCTTGATGTCGGAGAGTTTCCAAGTGATGGCTCGCTTGTGTGACTTCAAAACCTTTATGATAGCGGCTTTTTCCTCGACACTCAAGTCTTTAGCAATTATGATGGGCAACTTGTTATCACCTTCTAAAAATGCGTATTCGAGATGAGGAGGTAAGTCCTTGAGTTCGACTTCGACTTCACAAATTTTAAGCTCTTTTTGAATTTCAGGCAAATAATTTCTTTGAGTGGGAAGGGGTGATGGATCATCATTGAGAAATGATTCAAGAAGAAGAATATCCCCCTCCGAGTCATAGTAAGAGTCATCAACTTCGGGTGAAGTTGGATCATCTTCAAGAGCGAGGAAAGAGTCGAATTCCTCAAGAAGAAAATCACTATCCCCGAAGGGAGTGAGAGTCGGAGAAGAGGTAGAAGCGATCGGGTCATAATAAGGAGTGGGATTGCCACTTACGATCACATCGGAGAAACCGAGAACTTCTTGAGAATACTCCTCACATGCCATTTCAATAACATCGATTCGGTTTGCCGTCATAGCATCGTACTTAGAGGAGTATCTCGAAGTTTGGTCAAGATTGAATGTTACGGCTTCTTTTCTGACACGAAGAGTTAATTCTCCTTCATATACATTAATTAAAGCACGTCCGATCTTTAAGAAGGATCTCCCGAGAATTAGGGGAACTCGTGGATCGGCATCAAAGTCTACGACTACAAAGTCGGCCGGGAATTTGAACTTTCCTACTTTTAGGTAAACATCTTCAGCGATACCGATCGGTTTGGTAATCGAATGGTCTGCAAGTTCAAGAGTCATACAAGTAGGAGTGAGCTCAGGAAGAGAAATCTTTTTCCACACGGATAATGGCATGAGATTTATGCTAGCACCAAGATCGGCCAAGGCTAAGCACTCATCCATTCCGGGAAAATCACACGGTATAAGAAATTTACCGGGGTCTCTATGTTTTTCGGGTAACTTGTTGAGGATAACTGCCGAACAATGCTCATTTAAAGGAGTTCTAGCCATTTCACTTAATTTTTCTTTGTTTCTGATTAAGGCTTTAAGAGTTGAGGCAAATTTTGGCTTAAGAATCAAAGCATCCGCTAAGCTAATTTCGAAACTCATATCTTGAAAGATTTTGTAGAATTTCTCAACTTGGTCGTTAGCTTTTTCATGGTGCTTTTCATCATTACGTCTCGAAGGATATGGAATTATCGGTTTCAAGTTAGGCATAGGAGCACTAACGGGAGCAACAACGGGTTTAGAATTTGGTACTTAGGATTGAACTTGGACAACCGGAGGTTGGACGTCTTTGGTATTTCCATTATTAATAGGAAGCACCATGTCCTTTGTCACCTCGGTTTCACGTTCCACTACTTTAGGAGGAGAAGAAAAAGTAGTAGGAATCGTGGGTCCTTGATAAGCAACACCGCTTCGGGTGGTAATACCCTTCAAGTCTACCTTCGGGTTAGTAATGGTATTACTAGGAAGTGTCCCTGACCCTGAAGTAGAAGCGGTATTGGAATTCACAAACTTGGAAAGCATGTCCGTTAAATTGGTCATTTGATTTTGCAGGTTTTGGTTTTGGTCTTGCATGTTTCTCATAACTGCATCATTATCTTTGACGTAGCTTTCAAAATCATTTTTCGTCACACCTTGTGTTTGCGGAGTCGGAGCTTGGTAAGGTGGAGCTTGGTGAACCGGGGGTTTTTTGATCGGAGGTCGATAAATTTGGCTTTGGTTGTAATTATTTCCCCGGTTTTGGTTGTAACAGTTTTGGTTATTTCCTTGGTTTTGTTGAACGGGAGAAAAACCAGGAGGTCGAATTTGATTAGCAATCGAGGCTCGATAACCGGTATTTCCTTGATTGAAATTAGCTGCTGCTGCTTGGGAAACAAATTCTTGAATATTGTTACGATAAACGTTGCCATCGGTGGCGGGACAATTTCGATAAGAATGAGCACCACCACAAGTAACACAACTTTCCTCGATCGCTTTCACGGGAGCAAAAGCTTGGGTTTGGTTTTTCTTATCGAGAAGTAAGGCTTTTACCATGTCTTTAAGTTCGGCAACATCGGGAGAAATACCGGGGGTAGAAGAGCTCGAACTTACTTTGGCAACAACCAGTTTGTTGCGTGAATTACGAACTTTGGATTTGCTTTCAATGATTCTTAGGCAATCACGAGGCATTTAACCAAAAATTTTACCACCGCGGCCGGAATCAAAGAATCTAGATCATTAGAGTTCAAAGCGAAATTCTCGGGTTGTCACATCGAGTTGATGTAACTCCAAAAATCCATGATGTGGGCATGCTCGAAGAAGATCATTGAAACGGTCCCATGCTTCGTAGTAAGTTTCATCAAATCGTTGTTGAAATCTCATGATTTCATTTCGAAGATTTGTTGTTTTGGAAGTGGGGAAAAATTTGTTGATGAATTTCGAAACAAGATCATCCCATGTTAGAATCGATCGAGGAGGTTCTTTTTCTAGCCAAATCCGGGCTGCACCCTCGAGAGGCTTTACCGACGTACTCGGGACGTTCAGGAACTTCATCGTAGATGTGATCTTGTTGAAATAACGGATGTGAGCATGTGGGTCTTCTTTGTTATGTCCGAAGAATTGTTTGTTTTAAACGAGGGTAAGCAAACCGTGATTAAGCTCAAAGTTGTCCGCGGTGATTTCGAGCACAACGATGGCATCCTCGTAACCCACGGTGGGTGCTTCAAGAAATTGAGTCATAGTACGATTATCATCCATTGTAAATACGGGAATAGGTTCAACAAGATTAAATGGTTCAACAAAAGTCGGATTGACTTTTTGTTGTTGACGGTTAGAATTACGAGATTGAGAACGAGTGCGCATGCACTAAAATGTAAAAAGAAAAAAAATAGTTTTTTATTTTTTTTTTTGGTTTTTTTTAACAATGTATTCACAATAAATTTTAATAATGGACAATGAGATAAGACACTTAAACCTAATAATCAACTTGCTTCTCGGTAACTCTTCAAAAGAAAAACGCACAAAAGAGTTTGTTTAACTTAAAAAGGTGAGCCGTACGTCGCAAGAGACACAAAAGGTAAGTTTTTGATCTTTGGTTCGGGAACTTATTGATGGATAATACTTCAATTGAAAGTATTATTTGTTGGTGTTCTTTTACTAACTTGGTGAAATTTATTTTATTTTTTTCTTTTTATGGATAATGTTTTTTGTATTTTTTGGTTTTTTCTTTTTTTTATATTATATTATATATACTAAATAAAAGAAAAATCTTTTTGTATATTTTTTTATATGAAAATAAACAAATTAACTTCACAAGGAAGGATCTTTAAACAAAAATTTTTCAAACGGCTTCAACAATCGTAGACAATCCTCCCTGGCAGTGGGGCCAAAAACCGGTACTTGATTGACTCACACCTTTTATAAATATATATAAATATAAATAAATATATAAATATATGTATAAATATAAGGGTAAGAATCAAAAAAGCAATCAAAATTATAGTAAATCCGAGAGTATGATTCTCGGGTCGTTATCCCCGATAAGGAAAGCAATTGAAAGCCGAGAGTCGTTTTGAGAATATGCTTGAATGGAACAAGATTCGGATTTGGTTATCTAAAACTACGGGAAAACTAAGGCAAAAGCTTAAAAACACTTAAGGCAAGACAAATTTTAACTAAAAACACAAAACGGGAATCCTAAACGGGATCTAAAAACCCTAAATTTTCAAAAATAAACCTAAAGTGAATTTTTTCACTTTTAACTAACCCTAATTGACTAAAAAGTAAGATTAAAGAAAACTAGAACAAAAATGGAGTTGAATTGAGCTTAAAAACACAAAAAAAACGTGAACGGGAATGAATCACGTTCTTTAAAAAATGAAATTATGCAATTTAAACCCTACGGAAGCAAAACTAATTTTCCTAGAAACTATATGACAAAAGAAAATTTTCTAAAAAAGAATTATATTTTTTTGACTTTTTTATAATTTTTTATGAATTAAAAACAATTTTAATGAAATTAAATGATTAAAAATACTACACTATTTCTAAAAATTCTGAAAAAAATTATGAAAAGTAGATTGAACAATGAGGAATCTAGGAAAAATAAGCTCGTGAAAACAGCTTATCGAATAAGCTGTGAAATAAGCTAAAACAACTTATTATGCTAAAAGCCTAAAACGTATATAATTAATAGATTGTGCAAAGATATACCGGATGAGCTATTTTAGCACAATGGTTGAGTGTGTGGGGGTTAAAACGCTTGGTGAGGGTGGTAGAGGTCTCGGGTTCGAGTCTTGCTCACCCAGGGCTTCCCACTATCCCAAGTGTTTTTGTTTTGGCCTTTTTTTTACAACTTTTGTAAGGACAGAAAAATAAGCACTTTTTGAAAAGACACTATTTTTATAAAGCACAAATAAGCACTAAAATAAGCTAAACAAGGCAGAATAAGCTTAAACACTACTAATCCTATAAAATGCAAATTGTTAAGCTATTTTAGCTCAAATAAGCAAACCAAAAAGAGAGTTAAGCTAAAACAGATGATAAGCTATCTATAAAAAGCACTTAAGAACAA